>DWMG01002700.1:0-12834 GCA_018244855.1 Elbella merops
ACGGGATAGCAGGATGTCATAAGAGGAGACTAACCCCAGCACTGGCTGATCGCGGTACAACACAACATATCCAGGGACAGTTAAAGCCCTGGCTGCCTGTGTGCCGCAACGTAGGGGGTGTGACGTGGGGATTATGGGAATAAACCATAAGGCGATAAATATAGGCAAAAGGAAGGCTTATGTCCAGCAGTGGACATAGACTGGCTGGCGATGACTAAGGATGTAATTTTAAACATGATGCGTTCAAATTATAAGATTTATTTAAACATGTCACGTTTTGTTGAAACGAGCCAGTTTGGGCAACTTGTTCAAACACACCGTTCGTCGGTAAAAATCACATGACTTAAGTATAACATGTTTAATGTGTACGTATGTTTTATTACTAAACGTCCTCTTTTGTCCATCGTCCCCAATGTTATGTTTATATTCTCATTTGCTGGTATTTAAATTTATTTAGCGAATCACTAAGAGGCATTGCTTAAGATCTTTGTGTATTCCAACTTTGTTGATAAGATATTATTGTTCATGTACGTAGTCTAAGTAATGACACCACGCCTAACAATGAATGTTTAATATAATTTGTGACAATTCCAAAGAGAAAAAAATTGTTATTTTTAATCTAAAATAAAAAAAAATTGTGCGGCTTCAGTGGACATTTTTATGTTGTATCTACTCAGATGCCATATATTTTGACACCATTTAAAGTCCAAAATTAGCGTTTGAAAAACCTCGTATCAGCGATCACTCTCGTCGATCAACTCTCAGTTTCAATTATAATCAGATATATGAGTCCGTGTACTGAAGTCAATCAAATATTTATACTGGTTATATACTGTATATTTACAACACGCTTAACGTAAAAACAATACAAGGTTTACATTGATATTAATAAAATTATGATCCTTAGAAAAACATTAACTTTGTTTAGTGTTCACTCTATAGATACTCAAACAGTTCCATCATATTACGTTTTGAAATGTGAGTTCACATTTTCCTCTTCTCATTCATCCCAAGCCGCCAATTCCCGTGCAATCTGACTTTCCACTCTTGGAGACACGAGCTGGATGATGTCATATTGTATTGGAAACGGCGAGTGAGAGGAATTCACATTGAACTAAATAAAGTTTACCGAAATCCCAAAGATTTAAATCCATCGTACGACTTTGTTATTACTAAAAATAAAACCATATCGAAAATACTCGAGAATAAATAAACACACCGGCTTAACTCTCTGATCGTGATCTCATTCGCATATTAACGTCTTCAGATGTGTAATTATTTGGAACTATTTAGGGAAAAGCGACATTCCTGGTAATTGTGACCCATATTTCCCCGTGAATTCATAAGGAAAATTACACAATTTATAGTTCCCCATATTTCAGTAAGCCATATGAAATCTTCAGTATGCTGAGCTGTACGCACTAAGACCTCAGTCCTTCTTATACTGAGAGAAACCTCGTGTCCAATAATGGAATTGTGAAGAGCTTAAAATGATTATTAGGATAGTTTCCTTATGTAGTCAAACAATTTGAATTAACTAAGTAAAATACTAAATTTTATGATCACTTTATTACAATTAGTATTAAATATGCGTACTATCCTAAAAGTTTATAACTTACGAAACACCATAAAATACTTTATTGTTACTATAATATATTCTGAAGAAATTTTCTTTCGTCGATTAACTGATTCATCCTCAAGTTTCCTTGGTGTTTTCTGTTAGGTCTTTTACTTTTTCTGGCAACTTAAATGTTGATCTTGATACATCAATTTTCAAGTGTGCAACAGTCTCATATCCTAAATCACCATTAAGTCATTCCTTTCCTATTCTCATTTTCAATTTCTTTGAGAAGTTCGTAAGTTTTATCAATCACTTTCGGGCAGGCAAATGAAAGGCTTCCTCATATAATGTGTAGCTTTCGACACAAAAATGTTTATACTGTCCCAAGATTCCCAAGTTGAAGGTCGTGACCGAACTGTTTGTTCATAATTGCTCGTGACGTCACCGTTCCACGTGTCGACCCGTCGCCCCATTGGTCGTCCGATCGATCGCGTCGGGTACGTGAGGGCGGGCGTTAGGGTTACCAGATGTCTGTTAAAAATTTACTGGATATCTTAAAAACAAAATTCTTTTGATAAAGTTTTAGAACTAGTAGATGAACTGGCAAATTTCCTTGTATATCACTACTGTTTAAAGATATCAGCTTTCAATGTCAAACATTACTCTAAATTTTAATCGATTTGTTACCTCTATAAATGCGATAGTGCAATAGTGCGCAAATAGTGCGTAATAAGAACGTAAATAACGCTTAATAAATATAAGTGAAGAAATAGATCTGATATAATAGAAGGAATTTAAAATTCTTGACATTTCCGCAGGTGTTTTACAATCTTCCAGAAATATATTTGCTTGTCATATACTGTTTTGAGTTGTTCCTTTGCAATTTAAAAATCCTTGAAATTTTACGTGCACATAGCTTGCGAGTGTACATTAATAATTTAGTTACCGACATTAACCTACTAAACTTCAAACACATTTCATTGTTGGTGTAATTTTCACGAATGCCTTGTTGACTTCCACATTAAAACGAGTGCCCATCTGCGATACGGCCCCCAACCTGACCGCCTACACTTCTATGGGTTTTGTATCAAATTTATAAGGTCACGGCCTCCGATAAATGCTGTATCAAAAATAACTACGATATTTATATGCACTCAGATAATTACAACGCTCTGAATAATTTAGCAGTGCAACACCGTAAAGATCTTTTAAACTTTTGCAACTTACCTAAGGAAATCAAATTGTGAACTTAACAATACAATAAATGTGCAATAAAAATATTATACCTATAATATTGTCATGTTATATTTCAGACGAGAATTGATTCTCCAACCTTTTTTATTGTTCGACTTAAAGCTTCATGTCTAGCAACCCCGCCGAGTGGGGGAGTTATTGTACTTTTTATTTCTTTCATAGCAATTTAGCCTGTCGCTGTCGTATACGGATTTGCTCCAGATTCCGCTGAGTGATTTTATAAGGGAAACTTTATGTTCTGGAAATTTCCATTAGTTCATTATTTATAACGTGCGAGGAAATAGTTTCAGCTTATACGTAATCATGAACATTTTGTGCTACATTTTAATAAGCACTAATATATGTAATTATAAACATAACTTCACGCCTGTAATCCCCGAAGAGGTAGGCAGAGGAATACAGAACACTCCCACGTATCGCCGGTTAATATGTAATTATATTTTTCAATGTCTGTTATATTCTCCCTTTAGATGAAATGAAATAAACTATCTAAATTCACAATTAAATACTTAACGTGACCTTATAAGTTTTATTCGTGCTGAAAAGGTGATCTGTCGGTTAATCCTATGCACTGCCATTACATCTGATTTCATAAACGTTACTCGGTAAGACCAGTTCAAAGGAAAGCATTTTCTGGTTTATTTTAAATTGTCATACGTCAGGCAACGTACGTCGACATATAAAGATCTTCTATTCAATGAGTTGTATAAACTGAAAAGCACTGTGAGTGTGTTCAAGCGACGTTGCAATACCCTGACAATCGGGTATGTTACCCTCGGGCGGGCGCCGCGCGCCTCGCGCCCTCGCCCTCGCTCACTGCTCAGTCGGCTAGCGAGCTCCGTATCGTGTGGACGTATCACGCATTTATCGAACGCGAATATAAATTTGAATCCTCTCAGTATTGTGACCCTGTTGAATTCAATACGTAGTGATTTTTAACAGAACTCCGTTAATTACGTGCCATTTTTTTAACTTGCGAAATCAGCGTGCTCTTGCCGTTTCAGTTGCAACCGTGCCGTATTCGATAGTAATTGTTTGCACAAAAGGACATTTTAGTTCGTGCGGTGTGCGTATATAATTTATTTTCTATATCTTTCACGCTTAAGAAACACTTGAAAAGGTTTATATATGAAGATTATATTATAAGTGTTTTAATTGTATCTATTTGAAGAATGAAGATTTATAACCCGAGTGAATAATATAAATTTAATTGTAAACAAGCCATTCCATTCTTGTTCCAAAGCCGCCGCCACAGCTATTAAGAGGTTGGAAAATACATCACAATGTTGGAATTTATTAATATAAATTCGAAAAACGAAATCAAACTCAGGCAGTTTCCCATCTAAACACACATACGTATAAGCAATTAAATTCATGCGAAAAGTTATAAAAAACAAGAGCAACGTAAAAGTCAAACAATGTAGCGAATAATCAGATGTATTCGTGTACTGCGTATTGATTGTGTGAACTGTAGTTCACAATAGAAATTACCGATGTTTGTTAAGCGAACTGCTTTATCATTCTTGTAACATGTTCACTCCACTCGGCTGACATGTTTATTTAATGTTTGTTGTTGTTAAGTATTTTATTGTCTGTTTAAATTTGAATAACACTATTTCAATAATTATGTAGTGGTTTTTAGGTGTTATTATTGGAAAGATGTCTGAAAGTTTGTTAGTCTTAACAGTAATAGATAAATTGTGAACGCTTGGCAATATTTGGCAATATTTGAACGCTTGGCAATGATTGGGTTAATTTAAAAAAAATATATGCCTAAGCGTTACTTAATTGACAGAATGTTGAAAGAAGAAAAGAAAAATCGTATCGAATGAAAGTTAATTGATCCATCATTATTGAACGCGGTTTGATACAATGATAAAACAATCAGTACCATTTAGTTCACACGACGATTGTTATCGAACGAATTAATCGTAGAAAAAATAACGGTCAATTTTTTTTCTCATTCTACTCATTTCTATATCACTCGAGATTGTTACTTTCCAATGGGAAAAAAATTATTAAAGTACTTTTTTCTATATAAGTATTCAGAAATAAAGTGCCATTAATATTCCAATATGAAGTAGGTACCTATTCAGAAAGGTTTTAATTATACTGTATTCCATTCGATCGAGGGCGAGGGTGTTATGTGACATATCGGTTATAGATTTCTCTTTTCTACGATACGGTTAATTATTATTATTTGTTCCCACTTGAATGTCCTAAATGTAACCATAACGGACGTGTCAATAAAATGTTCAGACCGAATTTATACATTAGTAAAAGTAAAAATATTAAGTAAAAGAACTAAGCCTTAATGGAAGGATATAATTAAATTATACTAAATGTTTTAGGTATTTCGATAAAAGACAGATAGAGTCTTAATCAAATGAAATTAACGCTACTGAAATAGGTACCGTATCTGACTTTGTTTCCGCGCAAATTCAATAAGACCCGCGGATAATGGCGCCCGCTTGCGACTCATCACTGTTTGATTGAATAAAAGTTTTGTAGCGCTTAATATTCTTTGACAAAAAATTAGCATTCCAGATGCTTGTATTACTTGATAAGAATTGAAAAAGATAAAGGTATGTTTGATATAACGAATATCACTCCAAAAAAACTTTCAAATTTAAATTTCAAAATTGAAAAGGACAATTGAATACAAACCATTGCTGATCACTTATCAAGTTTAATACTTTTTCAATTATTGGAATAATAACATGAAAAGATTTTCAAACATCAATAGGTTCTAAAAAATAGGTGAATTGAATGAATGAAATAAAAACGGATGAAAATAATTTTCGAACTGTCATGGATCAGACAACAGACTATCGATCATAGAATCAATGTGACAAACTGCGTACGACATTAATTCACTATTATAAGTCATCCAGTTCAATGTCACATAGCTCGATTAACAGCTGTGATCAACGTCCTCATGTTTATTTTTAAACCATTTGTATCATTATTATTCTGTTTTCTACAGATTGATAGCTTTTTTACATTTTGTTTTGTTCAGTTAGCTAACATTCCTCTTCATACTATCGTTGAATCTCATTCTCTCTTTACGTGATCAATGATAAATTAATGCGCATGCAAAGGAGAGTGATTTACATGTTTACACAGCGTGAGCTTGTTAATTTGTGCTATAAATTATTTCTATTCGGTTGTTGTTACTCAATGTATGATGTTTCTTATGGAATGTATAATAGCAACATATAATAATTTCCAAACATTATTGTAACTTTAGGCGAATCATTAGTATACAAACAAGAGTTAAAAGGTATATTTTGAAATTGGTCTACAAGAAGTAATAAAATGAATTTAATTCAATTATAACAATATTTGAAAACATGTCGTAACTAAATGTTAATAGAAAAAAAGTTTAAACATCTTTCACTTATACAATAAGGAGTTCTCTTCTATTTTTTATTTCTCTTTCTTACTGCATTGCTCGATTTATAAAGTCCTGTGTCTATTTCGTAATAACTTTCATGATATGTTATGAATACTCCATTGATTGTTACTCATCAGTACCTACCGTTGTCTATATCTACTAATATTATGTACATCAAACATGTTTCCATTAAACCTAGTTCGTTAGTAGTTGATATCGTCCTATCTAGATTTATATCTACGGTTACGCTGTTCACTCATTGGATATTGAGATAATTCATTAAATTTCTGAGAGGACTATTTTGTTTTAATATTTTCTGTATCATAAAATGTACAGATAATCCTACTGAAGAAGAATCACGACCTAGAAAACGTAAAAAGATTCTTGCTGACGCATTAAAGACTCGGAAAGGTTATTTTTTGAGGGTTTATTGATTTATAAAATCTCATTAGCGGGTAGGCGGATCACGTGGCAGATCCCCAACGCGACGTAAAGAAGTAATCAAAATTGTCACGCAATGTCAACAACACATTCGAAACGAATCACCCATCGTCATTAAACAGATCCCTCGTGAAGGCAACTTTATTTTCTAAATCAAATTCATCATCCCTCGCAGCCTGCTTTATAAAAATAGCATCATTACTAATGAACCTTATAGGGGTTTCTACTTGCAAAGTCGCTCAGTCGCGTCTCATTACCCCCCTCGCCATAACCGAGCTGGTCGTTTCAAAGGGAATTGCCACATCGCGCGCTGTTGCGTGTTTCGCACATTTACTGCGTTGAAAAAAAGTAACTAGACTCATCCATATTTATAACTCGCACGAAAGTACTTGTTGTTACAATTATTGTAATTGTGCTCTCATTTATACATTCACTTTCTGTGCTCTTTTTTATTTCCGTTTATTCATTGTGATCTAACTTAATACATCCACTCTTTTATTACTCATCGTTCTCGTCATTTCCATGAATTTTATTGCCTGTTTATAATTATTGTTGCCTATACAGCTGCTAAAAAAAATATCTTATATACTTGTCCCAGAAACTAGGAAGAAAAAATATCTCAAATACTTGTAGCAGACACTTTTGAAGCTAATCTGTTACATGAACAATTTAATTACTGAACGTAATCACCAGTAATCCTTGGTGCAGATTGTTCAAGAATAATATATTTTTTCTTTGAAGTGCTTAGTTTCGAATACAATTTCTTTATGACACCTTTTTGTGTTTGTACGTATCTTAAAATTTCAACATAGCTTATTTTCTACAAACAGTCCCTAAGAGATTATATTTAAATTTTTACCTCGCTCTTAAAGTCACAATATATCCACTGATAAAAGATGACATACGCTGCGCCCAAGCAACGGCTAACAATCACTCTAGATAGACATTGTTACAATTATTAACATTTTTAAATATTTTCCTCATCCATTTTCAAGGTAACCAGGAAGCTAATAAATCAACTTTCGTTTTTCGGTGAGCTGATTATAAAAAAGTGTTTGAACGAGAACAATCTAAAACATTAAACAGTTTAGGAATAAAGAACTGTCAACACCGATTTGAATTTGGAATTATTTAAAGTGCAAATCGATGTTGGTGATAGTGAGGACTCAGTGAATTAAAAAGCGTAGAAGTTATACATTATAAAAATGGCGATGGACACTATGGCAGTGGAACTGCCCGACTTGATGACTCACACGCCACGGCCGCCTGCTGAGGAGACGCCAGAGGACAAGTAAGTAAATGGATGTTATTGAGAAATACTCAACAAAGGCTTATTTAAAAAAATGTTGTCATGTCAATTAAATGTAAAAATATTAAATACAACACTTTTTGAAGAACGTTACATACAGGAACATACATAAAAAAGGATATATATATATAGGTAACAATCTAGTAGTACATATATCAGCTAATGTTCTACGAGGATGAAATGAGAAATAGGCATTAAAGTTACAGCTATTTACATCTTCCAATGAATATTATTTTTCAAGTAAAATAATTAACAAAACTAGCAAAAAGTGGCACTGGTACGTGACTAACAGCCATTTTACCTAGATCTTGCTGTAATAAAGGAAAGCACGAGGTAGCAAAAGAAAAGGGAACCATCAATAATAATAACTGTTTATGGTATTTTGTAGTGTTATCTTCTGGTACAAGTCATTGTCTAGCAGGAGGAGAATAGAAGCTGATGATATGACGATGATGATATTGTGAAACTGGAAATCTCAACAAACATTTACATATTTCAACAATTTTTTTATTTATTATTCATTGTTGTTAACAATTATTCCCGAATGAAATTTTTATACCATTCAAACCAAGTACAGTTGAAACTTGGGGTAGGCTCCTAATACTCTTGATGTTTTAAATAAGGAGGCGCCTTTCCAACGGTGAAAAGATTTAAAAAGTTAACGTCATGGGATGCAAAATGTTAAACTTATTCGAAATGTAGATATTGTAGGTGCCGTCAGCTATTATGTAAACAAAGCGATTGTAGAAATTGTTCCATAAATATGTACGTATTATACAACTCTTAATTAAAATGTACTATGCCGTTGGGTCGACCACTAATTAATTTTAATGAATGTCGGACATATACTCCACTTTACGCGTAGCTCGCTACACTTATGTACGTTAATTGATATAATTTATTAAGGTTTTATGCATTTTTTTGTTGACTGTACACTACGTTCAAATCTATTTTTTTAACCAATGTAGTAATCGACGACCAAAAACCATACCGATTTATGTATATATTCCCTTTGGCGTACATATTTGTTTACCATTATTCCGAGTACGAGATTGTAGGTTTGGTTTCTAACCGAGCGAAAAATATCCTGTTAATTTTAGTGTATTGTGTTTATTTGTGATTTTTTGAGCTTTTATGGGTTTTCATGGCAATCGCGGCACGGTAGCGTTTCTGAACATTCCATAGTGTTTTAAAAATAAGACTGCATGTTACACATAAAGTAGATGTCCAAAAATAAATGTCTCTTGAACACCATTGTGTTTCAAACGAAACGGTGATATGTCATTATCACATCGGAAACATGTGTCACGGAACGAATCTGCTCACCGATAATGCCAGTTTCGTTCAGTGATTTCGGTCTTGTACTGAACGAACTCAACAATACAATGAAACTATTAGCTAATTTTTTTGCCGCGACTCCTTTATGGAAGATGATATGTGGAATATTTGAGCTGATGTGGCATAACTAATTGATGTATGCACAGATGAATACCTAGCAAAATTCTACTCGTTCTTGGAATTATCGTGGCAATTTTAATATGATTGATTTCACTTTTGTCGAAATATTTATAAATCTGTTTTTTTTTTGGACAAATATCTTGATCATCATTGTCGTCATCAACCTTATTATCATTGCACTGTTATACATATGTCTCCTCTAAGAAAATGAAGGGTTAAATCTATAGTTTAGCGAATACATTGCGCTAATACAGTCGTTAACCTCTGCTTCTAAACAACATGTAACATTGTAACCTTCTTTGCATTGCCAGGCTTTGAACACTTAACTCAGTATTTTCCATGAATATCCTTCTTACTGGGTTCAGTTGAGAAAAAGTGGCAGCTACTCGTCAGTTTGTACCGAATAAAAATAAAAAATGGTAAGAATAGTAGGAGTCCAATACTTTTAATATCTTTCTTGGGTTATATTATTTATTATTACCCGTATTATTATTATTATTATTAAGTTTATTACCCAACACACATACCATGCATTTATCATCTATCGATTCAAATCGTTTCTGAAAAGAACCAATTAAAAATCTTAAAAGTATAGTGATGGATAATTGAATTGATGGTGGTTGCTCTGATCGTTAATGAATGAATATTAATGAGCAAAAATGTGCTCAACGGAACATTAAAAATTATCCGCCTACTGAAGATTGTAAGTTACGATAATTTACGAGTCTATAAGCCACGTGACGCCGCTGGCTTAAGACCCAGTAGGTTTCGGTTGAAACTGCGAATGACGCGTCAGTGTCACATATCTGAGGCTTCACCTCATTTGATATTAGTATAAAGGTCGTCACAGACGGTGCTGTGTTAACAATGTATTTTGCTATAATGTACCCATACTATAGCAGCTATAATATTTATATATGTGCGGTTATTACTCTACACACTAATATGTATTGCAATACCGATGTATGTTTTGCTATATCTGTTCACATATTTTGATAACTAAGAATGAAATATATATTATAGCTACTAGTGTAGTCACTCGAGCGTTTCTATAGAAAATATATAGTATTATATCGTATCGTAATATGCCTTGCTATAAATATATTTTATGGCTCCGTCTATGACCACCTTAAAGCAGCCGTTGTTACTCGCCCATTAAACTCGTAGTAAAAACTTGCACGTCGAGTTTGTTATGATTTAAATTACTTCAATCATATCCTATCGGCTAAATAATTATTTCTATACTTTGAACGCTGAGCCAAATATTTACTGTGCAATAACACACAACGACAACATGTGAATTTTTTTAAGTTTTATTTTGAGACCGTTTTTATGTAGATCAGTCGCTCTCTTGGCTTGAGAATCTTTTTCGAGTTAAAATATTACGTTTGTTGCGTAAATTAAAGTAGGAAAATAATTGGTGTATGAAAAAGAAATGCTATTATCGGCCTCGTTAAGAATTAAAATTCTGTTTTTAATTTAATCAAAATAATTTATCTGATCTGGTTTAACAGAAGAATTCAACTGTCACTTTCCTATTTACTACTATATTTATGTCAGTAATTTTTTGTAAGGAACACGTTTTTTTCTCATGTAGGTACATATTATGTACCTATGTATGTATCTATTATTATGTATCTATGCCTCGTTAATTTTATAATCGATAAGTAAAAAAGTGTAAAAAAACACCTAATTCAGATGCCTCAAATTAAAACTAAAATCGCATTAAAGATCTAAAAAACGTAATAGAACGGTCTAGTAACTTAATATTCGTGATATAATGCGTCCACTTTTAATAATATACGACTACATAGCAGGTACGTAAACAGTTTTTGTTTTTAAAACAAAAAACATTGACTATTATTGTGAAATCAAATATTTTATGATACCTACTGCTGTCTAAACATCATTTTTGTTTAAACATTTAATGTTGAACCCGTTTGGATGGAAAAATGAAGATTTACGTGTAGTTTTTTTTGATCGACATGAATTCAAACTAAGTTGCAGTATACTGTGAATATATAGACTTAGTTTGCCAAATGTCATTATCTTCATTTTTAACAATCATCAACCTTTCTACTGTTCCGTTGTTGGGACCGTATCTCATCCTACAACATGAATAGTTTAAGATCTTTCTATGCCACGCTGGCCACTTATCACGCCAATGGGAAAGAGAGTTGGTGGACTTCCCTTGCCTTACATTATGAAGACCTCGAAATTGTACAGATTCACCCACGATATTTCCTTTCAACGTTACAGCTAATGATATACATTTATATAATATAGGGCACATATCTTAGTATAGTTACGAATTCATGTCAGGAATCGAATCTTAGACACATGGAATCGGGGCGTGAAGTCCATAACAGTTGACTATTACTGGTTATTTCTACACAAGTGTCTAGAAATATTTATGTCCAAGCTCACTGAGACTTTTACGTCTGATGATTAAATCGTAAAAAAACTTGCGACAACTTTGGCTATATAAGACTACTTTGCTTTCTTCATAAATCTTTTATCTATGATGTATTCGTGAGTCGGGATATATTGAGCTGGGGTGCAAATTATAAAAAACTTTGTCGTAATGTATATTGAGAAGGGGAATAAATTACAAAAGAAGCACGTCAGATATGCAAGGTTTGAAATTACTGACAATGAGTGCCCTCTGCCTAATCCATAAGGAATCCGGCACTGGGATTATGGACACTATAATAATATTAATAACTTTTTATTCCATTGACTGCTTAGTTGGTCAAGTGGTTGTAAACGCGAATACTGATCTAGAGGTCTTGGATTCGAATCCTGAGTCGGATACTATTGGACTGTTCTAATTTTATTTTATTTAGTACAAATTTCTACTAGTTGCTCGGAGTATGGATTTGTGCCCGGTATAGGCTATAAAGGCCCGGTATAGGCTAACCGCCTATTCCATAGTGGAAAGTAAACGTACCTGATGAAACGTGGGAGTGTAATATACTCCTCTGCCTACCCTTTAATGAAAATACAGATTTTTTAATTTATTTGCTGGCTACAAAATGAAAAAAGATTTCATAATACGTAAGTTATCGAAGCGAAACAGCTATCCAATTTGTATCGCTAAACATAGACCATTAATGGGCGATTTTCAGTTACGATAGGAAATTATAAGTCTATAATGCTGTTAGCTTTCAGGGCAAATAAAAACAAAGTCAACATTGATTGGCTTTCAGGTCAACAATTAGGCCATTGTTCTCGCGCAATTGGTACCGCTAATGCGATTTGCTGAAATTCATTGCACTCTACAGTTAACTAGCTTTGAAAATAACAATAATAACACATTTGAACAACTTTACACACGCACACACACACACACACACACACACACACACACACACACACACACACACACACACACACACACACACACACACACAC
>DWMG01002701.1:0-12834 GCA_018244855.1 Elbella merops
CCGCTTGCTGGCGTGTGAACTAATTCGTTGCACTTTAAAATGTGATTGTAAAAAATCAGCCAAGTTCTCTTTGACATTATAATTTTTCTTGTAATGTTTTGACTTTTCGAATTTTTCATGATTGTTGAATTAACATAGGAATATATTATGTAATATCAGTGTAAGAAGAAAGAAATGTAAAAATCTATAATCAAATTATTTGCATAGAAACGCCAAAACAGCGTTTTGCCGAAATATGCACTCGTAAAATCGTGGTAAAAAAATTATTAAAAAGGTAGGCCACAATGTAGGTACTCGTAACATTATCATTGTGGTACTTTCAAAGGTTACCAGTATGCTATATAAGAGTGTCGAATATTAATGAGAAATACGATATCAATATGATTCTAATTAATACGATATTATTTCAATGTATTTCTGTTTATACTGTATTTCACAAGTGAGTGACTTTATGAACAAATGTCATACTTTATAAATTCCTTACTTATTAATTTATCTTACCGCTACAGTCTAACAGACCGATCACTTAACCACAGCAGCACAGGTCTAGAAAATACGTGTCAATGCTAACGATGTAACGGCTATCCGAATACTGCACATAGACCGCAGAAACGTGGCTCGCACACTGCCGCGCGCTCAAACCACGACTATATCGCAACCAGTTTCGATATAAAAAAGTCATTAGATATTCCACAAGTTAGTCATCGAAAATTGATTACAAGACTCCGTACCCGTAATTTCTTCATTTCAATCAACATTTCAAACGTTGACACATCAGCGGAGTACCTCCACGTTATGTTAATGAGCTGGCGAAGGTACCAGCTCCACCTGGTGCCCACCACTTTGTGATCAAATTAATTTGTACAACACATTTTGTTATTTATTATCATAACATAATATTTCTAATTATATTTTTGTTGACCTCATCTAACTAATATTTCGTCATTATCATCGGCCCGTTTACCGGTCTCCTCTGGTCTTCTATTAGTGTTTTAATTAACGTTTAGTGTCGAACAGATGTCAGTATAAATGTGTTAATCGTCCTATAGTTATATATGATGACGATAGGTAAAGGTTGAAGACAGAAGTGCGGTACGCTGAAGACAGAACACGGTAGTGCTCATTAGGGAAAACCTGCGTCCAGCAGTAGACTGAGACAGGCTGACAGTGATCTAACTGAGAAATGTTTCTTGTATTTAGCCGCACTAGCACATGCATCAATTTATATTCTTTTAGATGCATCGATTGAGAAAAGTCCATGTAAATAATGGAAAAATGAGAAACTTAATGGAGATGTTTTCTTTCTGAAACCGTCAGTATTTAAACCCAGGACCTTCGAAGTGGAAGGCTAAATTCTAATATATTTAGTAAATCTGTAATAGTAATAACAAATCTAACACAGAAATATACTTTTCAGGCTTACAAACATGGCTTCAGGCCTGTTTAGCAAATGCTGTCTACGGTATTTTGCAGATTTAATCTAGCAAATACGTACACAGGGATACTGGTAAATAAATGATAATTTATATTATACATATGTTAACACTAATTCCATCACGACTTCATCATATACACCTATTTCAACCTACACGTGTCTTTCGACACCTTTGCGTTTGCATGCAAAGCTTGAAAATATTTATTTAAAAAAATAAATTATTAATTATTACAACAAGAGCCAAAGTACTAATGGAGAAACAATTGTTAAATTTGCAAAATTATTTCAGTTTTGAATTTTAAAAATGTCTACTGTTAACTTTGGTAAGAGTAGGTAATCTTAAAGATATGTCTAATCACCAAATTGTATCTAAAATAAATCGTCGAAAAACAAAAAGCTATTAGCATTGTCTTCGTGTTATCTGTCTGTCGGTTGTTCTGGCCGCGCCAATAGGTCAGTGGGACTGGCGACTAGAAGTAGTTGAACTTGAATTGGAAATTGGAAAGTAACTATTCTCGTTACTGCGGATAGAGTGGAACTGTCAAATGATTTTGTAGCAATCGTATTGCCGCTAAGCGAATACGATTTCAGAACAGTTAAAGGGAGAAAACATTGTGTATTGTGCCCCCATATTTTTTTAATTTTTTATTGAATGAGCAAATAGAAAAAAGCTACGTTTCCATGGTTATACACATTTTTATTTAAAATTCATTAAAGAACAAAATTGTAGGAGATTCGCAGGAAATATATTGTAAAATTATGTATTTCCAGTTTAAAAACAGAATTAAATTTTAATAAAAGAAATTGTTTAATTTCGGATATCTTAATCTGCACACGATGCAGAGGTATCTATATGTGTTCGAATATATTTTTATTTATTAATCTTTTGGCCATATATACGTAGCTGTCAAAGCAGATGTCTAGTCTTTCTATCATACATTTTGTCTACATACATACATATCTTATATATCTTGTATATACGCCAAGTCCCTTACGGGGTAAGCAGAGAGCACGGTGGGCCAAATATCCCTATCCTTGCATACATTTTGCCTGTTTTATTTTACTTTCTTAGCTTCTTTCTTCTTGACATCACCGGGTTTATTTCACATCTTATTTAAAAAACTGCCTGTGTTTGACTCAACAAAAACAATTCATCGAGTTTTTTTAACTGTTGCAACACTTTTCGACGACTTTACAATTATTGTTGGCTATTATTGTGGTGTCGCAAGTGTAACGATAAGGTTATGATACTTATTGTCATCATCATAATTATCACTATCAATGCATTTTATCGCTCTACTGTTAAATAAAGTTTAATAGTTAGTAATGGTCCTGTTCGTGGCTGGTCACAGACGCATCGCTCCTCCTGAGAACTGATGGTCTCATCTAGTACCTGTACACGGGATATAAACACACCCTTCAGAGCGAATTAAAAACATTAATTGTTCCAGTAATCATTGCTTTAAGGTAGAAACAGGTATGGTAATGGCACCTCTCCTAGAACTCTGTGTATGTTCTACCTTCAATCCTGAACTAACTATTTCATATTCTGTTCCATCTTTGACTCTTAAAATAATAATAAACTTTGACTCTTGTTTATTGTAAAAAAAAAATTTCCAACATTTTTCTTTTGTTCTGCGTTTCGTAATTTAATAATGAATTCATAGAAACCAATCGATCACTTTAAATCATGCAAAAATTAAATGGAATGATGATATATTGTTCATACATAATATATGTCTTATAATAAACATTAGAATAACAATTAAAATGCAAAACATATATACAATGTAAAAGAAGAATGTCAGGTCTATAAAGATAGATATATTGTATACTCCGTAGTTTCTGCCTATCCCTTAAAGCACCTGACGTGCTGATATAAGAATAAAATAATCGACCCATTTTTCATTCCACTGTTGGAATATGGGTCTTCTCTCATATTGAGAGGGTTAAGGCCATAGTCTGCCACCCTGGCCAAGTGCGGGTTGGCAGACTTCACACACCTTAGAAATACTTTTTTTCTTTATAAATTCTAAGATGTGCAGGTTTCCTCACCATATTTTCATTCTCCGCTAGCAAGTGACATTAAAACTTAAATCGCACTTTTGTAAAGAGGTGCGCGCCATGAATTTGCACCCAGCAACCCCGTAATGACAGGCTGAATTCTTAACCACTTAGCTATCTATCACTGCTGACATGATAATACTCAAACATTATGATTATATGATCACGCCAGGTCCCATACGAAATAGGTAGTGAGCACCAAGTGCCAAATATTTCAATCCTTAGTCCTGCCATGCCATTCATCACTCTCGCACACACATTTCGCTATATAGAATTGGGTGTTTATGTTTTTCGTGTAGTTCTGTCTACGCTTTTGTGAGCACACTATGAATGTTATTGACCTCGGCCCGTCGCCGACAGAATAACGGTCATAAATCTTACGAAATGATATTTCTAATCAAATTATGCTAATTCGGTGTGAATACCGGGCTTCTGTGTTACGTGAGCGTCCGAACTGGGTTTCGTAATACATTCGATGCCCAATTCTACGATATTTAATTGAATTTTTATGTTCCACAATGTTGCCAGATGTTGATCGCAATTATCTTTAACGATAACCGATTGTTATAGCCCAATACGTCACCTGCGGGTATGTAGATAAAATTGTTGAACAACCGTTCTATTTTTAAATTATGATCTGATATCGGAATGTGTTCCATGTCATTGTCGATCCAGATATTGTATTTAATAATTGTAATAATGTAGGATATACCTATACGTTACGTTAAGTTTGTGAGGTTAAGAATACCTGGTACTCGGTGTTCTTTGCCTACCTCTTAATGGACCTGACATGACGATGTAATAATAATAAAATACAAGTCATAGTGACTTAGAACTGTGCCTATAGGATATAGATGGATATTAAAAAGCAATTTATTAACGCGTAAATTATAAAAACTTTTTTATTTAAAGTCACGCTTTAATCATAGATTATTGTTTGCATAAACATCAACACAATGTCTCATGGTAGAAGCGGAACTGATATGATAATTGAAACCTAATTTTATATTTTTTTTTAAATGTGGCGTCTAATTCCGATATAATTTTTTTGTTACTCTGTATTTTTGTATTTACAAGCGTATCAAAGGGAATATAAAACATTTAAACTGGCAACATTAAAACGATCTATCAATGTCAATATTACACGAAGAATTTGGCCGCCATTATTCATTCAGTATCACAGTAGAAAAACAAACAGACGAACGGACGAAAGCAGGTCATGTGCTCTTAGAAAACATGTAATCCCTTTTGAAATTAAAAAATACTATGCTGCCATACGTCAAGTCCACTTTACCCCTGCCTCAGCATGTTATCTTTAAATGACAAGACTTGACGACTCTATAACCAAAGTTTCTAAGACATGCAGCTATGACAAATTGTTTTGTATGTTCCTAAGTCTACACATTTTTTTTAATTTGTATTATGAATGGCCAGAGACAGACTGCGTGTCTCTGGTTGTAATAAGCTCTTTTGTGTGCAATAGACAACCAACTAATTCCTTTTATTTTCATCATCTAAGGAATGCTCTCTGGACGAATGGGTACAATTTTTTAATGTTAAAATATATTCTTATTGATCGCATTGAAATAAAAACAACCCGGAATAAAAAATTAAAGGAATATTCGGTGCTACAATTGATAATATATTATATGTTCTGCCTAGTAATTTCAAAGTTTGTGGCACTATTTGGGGTCCGCCTAAAGTAAAATCAAAGATTTGAAAACATTAATTTGGAACTAGATTTTTTTCATTGAATACTCTTTATATAGTAATTAAGAAGTGAATTTTGAGAACGATATAACATTTAATTTAAAACAATTCAATGAAATTAAATTCTGAATGTATTTTATATCAAACTTTATGGCGAAAAAAAAGTTTGATTTACTGAACGCAAGCAGTTTAATAAACTTTTTATATCGGCCTGAAGTTACGGCGACTGCAATGATAAAACTTATGAAAAACATCACATAGAATTCTAATCTAGTGACGCAACTGCCAATGTTACCCACATCAAATTTAAAATTCTCCTATCAATTATAACAAAAATTGAGCCGGGCGCATAACCGTTATTAGATTTTTCGATCCCGCTCGCTTACGGATTAAAAAAATAAAATAATAACACAATATCCATTCGAAACTAGTCCGAAACCGTACCCATTCAGTCGGCTATTCCAAACAAACATTTCATACGAAAACTGTCACATTATCTATCCATAGAAAAGTGAAAATAAATAGACAGGCATCCGTCTCTTTCCGATGTACCGAACAGAGGCATGGTGAACAGAAACGGATGTATTTCAATTGTCATCGTTGACAATGGGGGCTCGAGCGCTAATCCTTGTGACATGGCGGTCTTTTTCTTTTTTTTGGCATTGGCTTCGATGTTATCTTCACGGCTGATTTCTGATAGGGCTACTGCTAGGCTTGTTTATGCTCGGTTGTCTGCTAATGGTATAGTCGTGTAGATATCTCGTTACTGTCGATAATTTTGAAAGGTGCGGTTAGATGGCGTCGATAAAGGCTAAGCTGTAGGATCGATTTTGGTTACTCGCTCGCCCCAGTGCTTCTGATTATAAACGCTTTAATTAGTTATTGTTGCCAGTTACCGATCGTGATGCTAATGAACTGTGTGTGTATATGTTACAGTTAATTGGTTTCGAATACTAAAAGCTTTACCTAAATTCTAATTAGTTCTAAGCATATTTTACATAACAAATTTTTAGCTATTTGAATATATATTAGTTACAGTTAGAGGCTAGACGCCTAAAAGGTAATTATAATGTCTTGTTTAGGACGTAAATATGCTTACATTTACATTTTATATTATTAATGCTAATTCTAAACGTTTTCTTTTAACACTATAATTTTTATATATTGTTTAACAGCTGTACGACAGTTTGGTAAATATTATTATAAGAAACTAGTAAGTACTAAGTGTGTAGATTATTATTATAAAGAGTTAATTAGGTATATCAAAATGATCATTAAACTTACAGACCTGAATAAAAAAAGGGTACGTAGTGACAGATGCGTTCAATATATCTCAACAAAATATCAACTAATTATCCATAGAAAATCACCGCCACGCGTCTCAAACATCAACAAACCTCGCCGCAACCGGTATGCCGAAATGCACTCATTATTTTCCCGTTTTTCACGGTGTTTGACCCCCGACGTCCCCACGGTACATCTCTTTTAATGATGTGTAAAATACCTCGGGGGATGGGCACAGCTGTACACACCCTCCGTATTGCGATGCGGCAGTAGTTATTTTAGAACGTGGCTGGCAACATCGAAAGCGGCGGGAATGTCAACTGTCAATTTGACAGCTCCGGAGGGGCCATAATGGGCGCGTACGGATTTTAAAACGAATTGTTGTTTTAGCAGTTGCGTTCCGAAGGGTTGTTTGTTGTTTTCAATTAGATGCGAGATGCTAATCTCTTAGATGGGACAAGGTGCAATTTGCAGGCTTTCCGTTTGTTGCTGCGGATTAGCGTCATGAACTAGGATTTGCTTTAAGAGTACATCCCTTTTTCTCTTTTGGACAGATTTCTGTTTTCTTTTACCTCCTCACAACTCAAGTACTAAACAGTACACTACTCTTCAAAGTTTGTACTTCACGACTTTCATATACGTATTTTAATTTATTTATTTATTTTGGTTTGTCAAGCATATGTATGGAATTTATTACAACACATTGTTATTGTATGTAGGTATTATCACAAGTAATATAAAGATACATATTTTAACGGAGTCTATTCTTAACGTATTGGATACTAATAAGTATAAGACAACATTGCAAACGAATATCAAACAAAACAAATATAAAGTTCATTGACTACTTTTATTTTTGGTATTATAAGTAGCTAGCTAACGTCTTAATTAATGTATTTTGCTAGTGAAAACGGAAAACACATAACATATATGCAGTAGTCAGCATCAAAATGAGAAACTTATGTATTTGCGTAGTACACAATGGAAATAGGTCGTATATCACATAAATCCTACACTGAAAACGAGGGCTGCCAACTCATAAATCATGTTAACACATAAATTGTTGGAAACGCAGCCCTGGGGTTGCCCGACGAGTTCTGACAGATTATAGAAGGGACCTCCGATTGCCGCCGCATTTGAATATTCACCTTATACGTTAACCGTAAGGTTGAAAATGCAACGGTGGGTTGGAATGAGTTATTTTATTACCATGATAATGTTGCCTGTTTTAGGGGTGCTAACCGAATTGTTAGTAAATTGAAATTTATCTAATAAATTATTGCTTATTTGTTACAGTGAGAACTAGGGGGGATGTTACGGTAAGAGAAGTTAATATGGAACGTATGTGCGGGCCTTATTATTTGAAAAGCGATTTACGTTGTATGTTCTATGTAACCCATACCTTGTTCTAGAAGCTTCTGTTTTGTTTTCTCTTTTTTGTAACAATTTGATAATTAATAATAATAATAATTGACAGTAACCAAACAGAAGTATGATCGTAAATCAATATAATCTGAATATTCTAAATTCTATGATACATAAATAAATGTTGATTACATTTAACAATTGTGTCAAAGATTAAAGAGGCAGTGTTTTACAGGGGTCTAGTAATAGCGAATAAAGACAAACGATACACCAACATAAACACTTTTTATATCTGTCGATAGAATCTTAGTGTTAAAACCTTGTAGGTTTTAACAATAGGCCTATGTCCGGAAGATTATTGGTAAAATTATTGGTAAAGATGAATTTTGCTGGAAATTAAAAACTAAGATACATACTAAGCTAAAACTAAGATTGTCCGCTATAAGCTGCTGGAGACTATTTGTTATCATTGGAGCACGCAGCCCCATTAAGCGGTATTGTTGCATAAACACTCGAAGCCCGACTCACTCGACTTGTATAGCCGTGGGAGGCGCACGTGCCATTCATAACACTTGAGTTTCAGCTCGACTTTTGAAACGTCTGTACAGAAAACACCTATAAAATATTGTCTTATACAACCGTTAACGAATTCTTTAATTAATTCGGCTTATACATTTGTGTTTATTTAAATGTTACTCAATTCTTTAATTTAACATTATATTAGATGTCATTGTTTAGGGTACTTTATTTATCATTAATACATTCTTTTGTTATTTTTATGTTGTTGCAGTGTTCTGTAATGAATAACCCGATATATTTCTATTTACCTGTTTCTGTTAGTGAGTATTAGATAATTAATAGTTCTATAGTTAATTTTTTTTTTAAATAGAGAATTTTCTTTCAGTTCACTCCGGCGAACTTAGTTTGGCCTCTGATTGCACCCATCACCCAACTTATCTTACTTTCCAAAATTGGCTGGTTATTATTTTTAGTTATGCGTTTTTATTTGATGGTAAAGCATGGCGGAGGCCCACACTGAGTACCACAGCGTAACGAAAGCGACCCCAGCGGATTAACTTATCACGCTGGCCGTGAGTGTGGAGCAGCGATAAAGACGGTTAGGGGGTATTCATGGAGGCCCATTAACTGTATGGGGAAAGTTTTTGAATGCTGTTTGCGAAATTATTGAAGCTACTACATAATTCTTTTCGCGCTTTTGAGAAAGCAAATCAAAGTGTATTTTAAGCGTGGGACAAAGTTACGCGCCCCGATGTAGCATAATTATAATTTGTTATTATGTATTTCGCATTTAATCATATGCATTTTTATGACAAAATTAATACTAAATATTTTTATAACATAGTATCGAGTATTAAATTGTCTGTCTACGATAAAAGCCGTAATTTGCACGATTATATAATTCCAGTCCGAAAAACAAACAATCCCAGGTGCGATTATCGACGGATAATATCAGTTTCTGAACTGAACAGAGTAGGTACATAAATATGCTTCTCGTGTAGAGCTGCTATTATTATTATTTTCATATACAACTTTACAGGCAGTAAAAGTATCCAATCACAACATTATTTAGCGATTACAGCACCCTCTATACATATTGACGACTGAAATAAACTTTGTAATAGGCAGTTAAAGGCAGCGGTATGTTAGGCACATTTTAGAAAGGATTTCAATAATAATTTATGTTGAATACACCCACCATCTACCATCAAGGGAGCTATTTAATATTTATCAGCATGTATGCATACAAAATATATTCTCATAAAAATCCCTAAGGATGAGAAAGGCCAACATTCGCAACAATGTTCAAAACGCAAGATGGAATTTATGTTTCTCTCCTGTAGAACTTTAAGGTGGTCCTAGGCGACGCTATAATATATGTTAATATACTGTACCTACTATAATATATATTATAGCAAAGCATATTATCATGCATATTATATAGTAATGCTCGAGTGCTTACACATGAAGTTATCATATGTGTGATACAGCAAGAAATATTAATGCGCAGGTAAAGACCCTAATATATGTATATTACAGCATAGCTATATGTATAGATTTTACTTATAGCATGCTAGATTGTTAATATCGCTCGGCCCGATGATCATAAATAACTCTTGCATTTTACGTCCTTTTCTATCATATATTAATTTGTTCAGAGTAAACGAGACAACATGTACAGTAGTAAAAAGATAGGTATAGGTACACAGAATAGCGCATTTTATAATTATACAAAAAGTGGAACTCCCGACAACTTGGAATTGTTTAAGACAAGAGTGATGGGGTACTTTCTATTTTCTGGGCAAGCGTGCTACATGTAGGCTACCTATCGCTTGCTATCAGTTGAGATTGTAACCAAATGCCAGTCTAAATTTATATAAAAACCACATCATCATCATCATCATCATCAGCCTGTCCCAGTACACTGCTGGATATCGGCCTCCCCCAGCGAGCGCAAGTTCGCTCTCGATTTGGTTTGTCGCATCTAGCTTTTGCCTACAGCCTTTTGCAGCTCGTTATCTCCAGAGCCGGAGGATAAAATACCACACACATCAAGGGATATCCTGTAACCGATTATAACTCAAAACCCCCTGTTAAATTTACCATACAAATAGTAAGTAAAAGTGATGTACCCAAAGTTTCAACACATATCAAATGAAATTGTTAGTTTCAACAGCCCGCAGTCATTTCTACCCCCGCGCTCTCGATTTGAGGGCGTAACGCCGTCCGCTAATAGTTAAGTCAACAGTGGGTACGTGGCAATTACGGTTTAACACTTTTTTAATGTAATTATTTTGGAATTCAATTTGCAGTACGCATGGATATTATTTATCAAATAAATACAACCATGATACTCTCTGCTTACCCCGTCGGAGACCACAGCATGACGAGATGATAACCACACATTATAATGATTTGGTATTCGTACACCAAGAGTTACTGAAAGCTAGATAGACACTAGATGTTAGACAGCTATTTACTGAAAAGCACTCTATTAATAACATGGTAGGACAGTTGACACCCAGTCACCTGATCTCAAACTAAACAGCCTGTGCTATGCTATTAGACGGCTGATAGATACGTACATTTCGAAGTAGGTATCTATTTATAAAGACAATTTTACACATGCAAGATCATCATAAAAATGTTTATCCTGAGTCCAAAATATTATCACATAAATAACATGATGCGAATGCTGACGGATGCGGGTGCCGAGGACGACCACGACACACCTATCTTGAAAGCTGATGAAGGAGTCAGAAGTCCCCGGAGGTGGCATACGTTTATGAACAGAGTGATAAATATAAAAGCACGTGAGATTACAACAATGTTATTTGGCATTCGGTGCTTTCTAACTACCACGCAGGGGACCTGACCAATAATAACATACTGTTAATTTGAAATCCAAATTGAGCATCACAAAGCCACGTGACCGACTTCATCCCAGTTCGATATATCACAGTTCGCACTCACTCAAAGCTAACACTTCCGCGCCCGAGGTAGCTTCCACCCCCGCGGCGTGGAGCGCGCTAATTGTAAAGTCAACAGTGTGTGTTTGTCGCGTCTTCTGCCTTGTTGTTTCACGGGGACCGAGTGGCTGGTGATGGTTAAAAAGTTGCCAGTTAATGGTTTTGTGTTGCCATAAAAATATGAAGAAAAAAGTTATTATTATTACATCGTCAAGCAAGGTAACTCTCCGGGTAAGCATGGAGTGCTAGATGCTGATATATTATTACAGACTCGACGTTCTTCTTCTGCTTACTTTAAAAAAAATCAATAAAAATTTGTAAAATCTGAAATTCACTCGTTATAAGGTTGAAAGATCCGTGCAGTATAACTTATACGGAACGCTTTGTATATTTCAAAAATGTTCTGTAAAATCTAACAACGAGCGGTCGACTGCCGTTGTGGACAATTGTTAATATTTGTCACGTTGAGTATACCTGTAGTCATAATGGAATTCTTTTAAATTTATCGTTAATGAATTTGTCCAGCCGGGAATCGAACTCCAAATATTGTGAAATAGTTTAAGTCATTCAAAACAGCTGATAATAATATCGATTTGAAATATATTCAATTACTAATGAAAGTGAACTGGAAAGAAGAAGGCTCCGTTGCACAGCTCTTGGTAGCTGGTGAGACCAAGCAACTGCCCCCACTGATCTCTTCATGTTGAATGCCTTGAGGGAATCGGAAAACCGAGGAAAGTGGAAAAAACTGGCAAACACCTATACGAAATGCTTTACGAGACATGGCTTTCAGCAACATAGATACAACACAGAAGAAGAGATCAATGGAATAAATAGATATTTGACACTTTGTGCACTCAACCTACCCCCTAAGGTACTTGGAGATACAATATAGTAATAATACAAATGAATAAAAGTAAAATTTTTGCTGACATCATCCGCCTACGGTTTCTATTAAGGCTCCAACTGCCAGGGTACTTTAAGCCCATTGGATAAACAAACAGACAGGAGTGCGAGAGTTCACACCGCTTGCCGCAACACAAACGTACAAACAAGTTAAGTGTTTTTATGTATAAAAAAGAAAAATGAGGGAGTTACTTTGTTGCGTGCGAATACAAAGTCTTATGGATAGTTACTTGGTAACAGCTACTGGATGTAAAATGTATGTTTCCTTAAACACTTGCGAATTTGATTTTAAATATGTCATCCAAAATAACATTATGAATGCGAAAGTAATTACGTCGGCTTTTCATGATTTCATTGCTTGACGGTTTCTGATGAAATGTAACATTATTAACAATTTGATTATTTAAGAACTATATAGGTTGGTTTTTCTCGAGAGCGCGAGGTGGAGAGATTTATAATAACAATATTAAAGTAATCGTATTTTATATGCGACAACAATTATTTATTTAGAGTAATTAAATCGCAACATTTCATAATTGCGCGAGTTGTTTTAAATATCAAATTCGCAAGTGTTTAAGGAAA
>DWMG01002702.1:0-12833 GCA_018244855.1 Elbella merops
AATATTGTATAATTGACATTGGCTATGCTATCGAATTGGAATACTGTTATGATAGATAAAGTCTCAATTGTAATTGTAAGTAATAAATAAATAAATAAAAAAAAACAATAATAAGAAAATGGTAGTCACGAACATAAAAGTTCCATCAAGATACCTAATAGCAAGATACACGAGTCCTATGCACCAAGAAAATAAAATACAATAATATGCTTTCTTATGGGCCCTACAATTCCACATTCCCGTGGGAATAAATCATCGTACAGCAGAGACGCAGAATAGGCGCTCATCGCTCGTGCAGCGCTTTCTGCGGGAAGCGTTTGGACAGATGACAAGCACGAACGATAATAATCATAGAGAAAGCTTAAGTTTACAAAAAAAATGCAAAGAAGGAGATCGGTTGAATATTAGATTTCACCACAACAACGTTATGCCGGATAAGTATTGACAACATATAATATTATAAAATGTACTTACGAGTATATTATCGTACATACCTACATGTATTCATGTAACACATAACTTTAATTCCCAATACTTTCGTTTCAGGTATTATCAAAATTATTGATAAAATTTCTGACGTAATTTTATTGACGAAAATGAAAGAAATATGTAAAAACAGGCCGCCTTGTTAATCGAGTGATTGCAAGCGCGACTGCCGATCGGTAGGTCCTGGGTTCAAATCCCGGGTCGAGTACCATTGGATTTTTCTATTTTAGAATTTCTGGTAGTGACTCGGAGTCCGTATCTGTGCCCCATGTATGGTAATATGCTCATCACCTATTCCATGGGACCTAAACGTAACTGTTGAAACGTGGGAGTGTACTACACTCCTCTGCCTACCCTTTCGGAGATTACAGGCGTGATGTTACATTTTATAAGAACATGAAGATGAAAAATTTAAAGCAGGTGAAAGATTGACAAATTAAATTTACTATGTAAACGCCGACCGATGCAGTTGTCGAGGGAGACCAAGCCCAACCTATTCTGACCAAATAGGTCATAATATTTTTGTGGTCAGAAATCAGAATTTTGTAACCAACTACCATGATCTAAACATAGAACATTTTGACAAGTGAGAAAATATTTTATTTTGATAACAGCGCGTACAACACCAAAGTTCTTAAACAATAGATGTCTACATTATGAATCGCTATAAGAAACGATGAAAAACAACATATATATCACAAAAGTTCCTGTCACGTATTTAAGAAATACAATTGCAAACATCACACTAACTGTACGGTGACGCTTACGTCGGCAATATAAGTCATGAAAAAAGTTCTAACAACAAAATTAAAAATTCCTTCCCTACCACGTAAAGGACCTGCCGTAATGATACAATAATGTAATAATATTAACACTTATTTATGTTACAAAAATTCAAGTAAGCAAACTACCTGTGTGGTTACTTCCTTAGTTACCTGGAAGAGATCGCGATAAACCCGCCTATTATATGCACATACACGATTTACTGCACCTGTGTGTCCAATATATTTTGATATGCAATACAGAATATATTAGTGCTACACTATTTATGCATTATATTTTTTACATTTCCTGTAACGCGCTCATCGTTATGACACGTAAAAATATGAACCGTTTTCTAATTTAAATAGCAATCGGCTATTCGTATATTACATAAAAGAGTTTTCTTTTTTTTCCATTTTTGTCATTCTCAAAAAGTTGAGGGGTAAGGCCGTTGTCTCCCACCCTGGTCAAGTGCAGGTTGGCAGACTTAACATCATAAGGTCTGTCATACAATAAAATTTATATGCACCCAACATCTTCACGGTCCAGTTATTTTTATATCTGCTATGGACTTTGTTAGGTATATAAGAGGCTTTATTTGAGGTCAACCATGTGTACGGGTACAATAAGGTAACATATTCATCATAACAATTACAATGGCAATAGAACGAGAGAAAATGTCGTAAAAATAAAAGCTCTGTTCAGAATATTAATAAAAGATAACTTGAAACCTGTGACACTTTATATTTAAGCATATTTTACATGAGATATGGGACATAAATATAATTTCTGTCTACAGTGTATTATAACTTTATATATAATATAAATACCAAAGTTTCTTGTATAGACGCTTGACTAAATTTAAATTGTTAAGGACGAATGTGATGAATAACAATGCCTCAAATAATATTGTACGTCGCTGAAAATTTCAGTTTCTAGAATGTGTGAAATGTCAAAAGGTATATTAAAGTGGAGACTTATTAGCAATGTCTAAGTTTCATCTAATTAATATTGTAATAGATGCAACAAGCGGACATGAAAATAATTTCATTATCATCGTCAGCCTCTAGATGTTCACTGCTGGACTTAGGCCTCCCCTAATCGGAGCCACTCCGTCCAATCCTGGACTTTCCGAATCCAATAGCTTTCCATTGTCTTCTTCAGGTCCTCAGAAAATAATTTAATGATTAATTTATATGTTACTACTATGTGAAGAGAAAGCTTCGTAACTGTTTTGACAATGTAGCACGCACATATGAGTGTGAGATTTGACATGTTGCTTTATGTAATGTTAAAAGTTTATGAAGAAATTCAGGACGATAGAACTTCTATATACAGAAATATATTAAAAAAATCATTATTTTACATCAATACTGTCAATGTAACACACAAAATATTATGTGTTCAGTTAGTAACACTTATTAGAAATTTTTAAAAGTATAGGTATCTCCGACATCCGACTCCGACGGCCACTTTATCATATCGTTACGCAAGAATCCGTGAATACACCGTGTACACGTCTGTGTACACCATAATGTACTTATACACCGTTATCCTTCCCCATAAAGGACATGCGCATAAACAGTACATATTTGCATTGGTAATTGTTACAGAATAACGTTTGTTTAATTTATTAACTTAGTTTTAAGACCCACTATAAATAGCAACAAAATTCGCTTATACATTTGGCCGAGCTCAAATGGAACATTGGAATAAAATGAAATATTGCCAGGTGATAGTTCCGCAAACCCCGAGCAGATGGTTCTGCCGCCTTACTACAAAATGCTGAGCAACTGATATTATAAGACATTTCATCATGGATCTTTGTATCCATGATGAAAAGTGGTTTGCTTGTATGTTTGTATGCTTTTCTGTTTATTAGTATCCAGAGTGTAATGAACTACAAGCCAACAGTCGCAAATGACGACCGCTGATTCCTATATAAGAAGATAATGGAGCTTAAAATAGGACTGTAGGTATAGTTGATGATTGTAGAGTTCGCATTCCTTGAGAAGATTATTGGCATCGACCTGCAACAGGACTTCGGAAATAGACTGATAGCCTGAGAGCAATTAGTAATAGTTGACTGTCTGTACTAATTCAAGCCGATCGTAAACACATACATATATTGCTACTTTCAAGGACTAACTTTAAAACCTTACAACCGTGACACTATTTATCTATACAACAACGTATTTTCTATATTATAAACAGAGGCAAAGATACAATGCATGTGGTTCCCAATGATTAAATTACACGTTTCACCTGTGTTTTAACACCCAGAAAAATATCATTGGTGTTTATAGTGTATTTGTAAGCAGACACGTAAATTAAATGACTTTCAACTTAAACTTCAATATCAATCTGAACGTGGCAATTGCTTAGTCATTTCGAATAAATTGAAATTCTTTGTAATATTAGAGTGTTTTATTTTGAAACTAAAATTGAACCAACACGTAAATACGTTCGACATTTTCAGCGTGTCACCTTACACTCGGTGAATTTAAAGTTAGGACGTAAGGCATCCCATTCACGATAACACAATAAAGCCCTTATTCAGATTCAAATAAATGGATGGCATTTCAAAAGGATTTTTCTAATCGAAATCGTAATAGCTTTGAACGAATTCGATAACATTATTGCATACTCACTTTGGGCCTCTTACGGCGTAGACAGAGAGCACAGTTTGCGAAATGTCCGTATCCTTACAAACCTGAGGTTATAAGTCTAGTCACCACCCTTTTCATACATCTGTGATTTATTTATTTATTTGATTTCGATATTACCTAGGCATTGCAGAAAAAGAGCTTTTAGAGTAATATAATGTCACCTCTAAAGGTATATACTATAGGTATTATGAAACTTTATAAATAATGATCTATATATATTTTTCCCTTGTTCCAGAACTATACGTACATATTGTGACGGAATCACCTGATAGGACACGGTAAACTTCTTAATTACTTTCATTCACTTGTTACACTCGTGTCCTGTCCTCAAGGAATCGTAGCAACGTGTCGAAACTAATCTTAAATCGTGACACTACGTAGTTACGTAAACTTCCCAACTTATTAGTTGCTACGTGCTTCAATAAATGGGCACTATGATCACATAAAGTTCCCCAATTGTGGGCCAGACGGGATGTAAGCGCACTATTTATAGGATCTCGTCCAGTTAACGACGTGGCCACAGATTAGTTTGCACAACCTCGTCTCCGATTACTTTAACTAAGGTGGACTTTGATTGAGTCGACTTTGCGATTATAAGACATTTTGGCACCATGTGATGTACCTTTATGTGTAACATTGTAAGCTTACGTAAGCAATAAATTAAATAAAAATAATATTAGTCATAAATCCCAGTAAGGCAAGCCGCACTGAGCCGGCGTGGCAGACGATCACCTTATATAAGTATGTACGATATGTACCTTCTAATTTTGAGAAGAAAGTCGTTTCCATCCGTGGCGTGGAAATCTTGACTGCCTAGTTGGTCGAGTGGTTGCAAGCGCAATTACCGATCGGGAAGTCATGGGTTCAAGTCCCGCGTCGGCTACTATTGGAATTTTCTAATTTAGAATTTCTAGTAGTGACTCGGAGTCTGGAACTGTGCCCGGTGTATGCCTATAGGCACACCACCTATTCCTTAGGACGTAAAAGTAACTGGTGAAACGTGGGACTGTACTACTTTTATTTTTTTAATATAAATACGTATTCATACATACATATATGCATATAGATATTACACTCCAGCACAATAAACCATTGTGCCCATCATCCTATTATCTATCCTGAATGAAACTCGAACTCACAGCCCCCGGTGCAGCGGAAAGGCTTACCAATCACCCTACAAACAAACCAGTGATGTATATACTTGTATATACAGTTGATATTATCATCCCACTGGGCTGGAGGGCGTCCGACAATACGTTTGTCAAGCCGCGGTCTCCACTCCAGAACACGCCTACTCCAAGGGTTGTCGGTTCTTCGGCAGATAGAAAGACTGCAGACAGATACTGGATGCACCGAGCCGAGCACAGGGCGCGATGGTGCTCATTGGGGGAGGTCTATGTCCAGCATTAGAGTGAGATAGGCTGATGATGATGACGATGAATTTATTATTGAAATCTCTATTACTGTATTTTTTTATTATTACGACATTTTTATAATTTTAGCTTTTTATTAGGATATATGTTATGATAGATATAGTCCACATTATAATCATAAATAAAAAAATATTGGTATTTGTATTATTGAGCTAAGCCTGTTGTAGTATTTGCAGTACGAATACTTGTGAAAATGCATCACTGGCTGTTTTTTCGAGAAAACTAATTATGTTTGTAAGTGTACGTACTTATTATAAATAAAAGGGTCTACATTATTATTTTATCTTAGGTTTATTTGTCAAGTGCATTAATATAGACAGTGATTAGATCTACATTTTGGTGGGTAACAATTATGTGTGATTATTTATTCATCGGTTGTGATAATTTGGGTCGTGACTTCTAAAAAGTATTTACAATAGCCTTCTAATTGGTGTCGAATTAGAAACCATTAAGAATACGTAAGTCGGATAATGAAAGGACGCGTTAACAACTCGCGTGGAACTAGGCATTATTTCCAACAAATCGATTCGCTGAGTTTTCTTAGAGGCGACTTGGAATTTTGACAATATAAATCGCGAAAAAATAAATACTGGCTTCTATTGTTATTGGGTACATTGGAAAGAAATATCACATTATAAATGATTTTGCAAGGTTATTTTGCAGGTAAAATCCAAATTTATCTATACCAGTACACATGTACCTAAGATGTCTAACAATCATAGGAAAAGTTCTGCTTAGTTTAAGATGGCAGTGAGCGAAGATATCCCAAGATGTTTGTCACCAGTTCGGAAATATTTTATTTTTATTGAACTCTATAAAAGAGCACGGTCAACAATTAAAGTTTGTGTTCGCAGAATTGAACACTACCAGTGATTTCACCGTTAAGTTTTATACAACACCCGCCAATCTTGTAAAAAACTTATGTGAGTTATTTTTAAGACGCAGTCGCGCGCAGAGATGATCCAATTTTAATACATAAAGAAACTGGACGAACTCTAAATTATGTATCTCGTTTGTTCGAGCTAAAGTTCAGCGAAAAATGGAACCATGAACGAGATTAATTCTGAGTCGTTTATTATTTACGAGCGTATTTCGTAGTACGTTTCGTAGTAAATCTTACATATAAATTCATGGATTTCTATAAGCTTTTATCAATCATGAAATAAGCAAAAACAGATGGTCACTTTTAATTAGAGCTAGAGAGCTAAGACACAGATAACCTGAAATTTAAAACAAAAATTGCCTAGTGAAATTAAAATTATTTTCCTTCACAAGATTGACAATATTTCTCTTAACAAAATGTACATTACTTTTCTTTGTCTTTATAGGGTAAGCACTATATTTGTATGAATAAGCAACAACATTATTTACACTAAAAATTTGACTGATCTTCACGTCACTCTGCGCGAGCACAGACGAAAATAAAATTATCCACATAAAGTTTGCAATACGAATATTTTGTTTTTCTAGGCTACGATTATTATTATAACATGTTTTGGTTTCCATTAATGTCTACCACTGAAATCATTAGTGTTTGAGACATTTATGGAAAGCATTTCTCGAAAAGTTAGGGACAATGCTTCTTTAAAATATACGCTTGAAGTTTAATGTATGGCCGACCGAAATTTTAGAGCCGAAATACGTTAATTCTAGGAACTATTGATCGTAAAAACATGTCCTTAAAATACATATAATATAGTTTTACCCCTTGCCTTATATAAGAGGTAGGAATAAAACTACTAATACCACTCTATCTTCAGATAAATAATATTTTCCTATTAGTTTTTCTCTATTATCGGTTTCGATATTGTCTTTGTCTACTTCTACGTTTTTAAAAGTCACCATCGTCGTCAGTCCCTAGATCTCCACAGCTGGACATGGGCATCCCCTTATTAAAAAATATCTACAGTTATTACGTGCCGTTATTACTATGGCTGCAGTTATTTCTCCACCCAGTTTTGGGCACGGGTCTCTCAAAACAGCAAGAGGCCTGGAGCATACACTGCCATGCGGCTACAGGTTAAAATGACAGATATAATCCCTGTTATAAGACTGTTATATTTAAAAAAAAAAACAACAGAAAAGAACTTGCAAGTTAATGAAACTCGGGTAAAGCTTGTTTGTTTTCCTTTTTTATAAGGCTTTTATCTGCTACATTTGGTATCAATGAGCCGTGGTTTGTCGACTTCATGCAACCGTTAAAACGGAAGGGGAAAATATTTCTTTTCCTACACTTGTAATGCGTGAAAGAGATAAGACATAACAGGATGGATTTTTATTACTCATTATGCGAAAACGCGTGAAGGTCCACGCGTGTCTAGAAAACATGTACTTAAATTTAAATAACGTTCTACTTATTATGTTTATACCAACGTAATATAAAGATACTTATCAGAAGATGAAACTTGTCCACACACTGAATAACATAAATGCCTTTTGTCTTTTCACTGTTGGACACGGTTCTGCGCTCAGATTGGGAAGGATTAGGCCCGCAGCCTACCACAATAACAAAGTGCAGCTGGGCAGATTTTGCACGCTTTAGAGAACAAAAACAGTGATAGCCCAGTGATAGTTCAGCCTTTCACTCCGTAGGTACTGAGTAAAATTTATGGGGTAGCCTCTTTACAAAATATGCCCATTTTAACATAACCACTTAAAAAAAATGAACATTATAGCATTTTCAAATTTGATCGCTATGGCGTGTGAAGTCTGCCATCCACCACTTAGCCGGCGTGGCACAGTTCAAATTGAAACATTAAAAGCGTTCATGATGATGATGATGCGAGAACAGTAAAAGTGTGAGGCGCGTAAGCTTTCGCACACGGTTGACTTTACCGCAAAATTAAATGACATATAATTTTAATGCAAATGGACAATGACAACATTCGCATTCCGCATATTTCTGTAACTAAGTCTTAGTGTTTGCGTTATGTCCCGGTTCGAGGGTCGGAGTAAACAAGAAATATAACAGAGGGCTTGACGAAAATCGTCCTCACTTTTGGTGATGGATTCATAATATTAAATGTTTACTTTCTTGTACTATTTTACTTTTAGTCAATGCTTGCATACCTTTAGTCTCCAGTAATAATTGTTGTGGTATTTTTATACTCAACCTAATAGTTAATAATCCACGTAATTTGTTGTGAAATATAACGTGTAATCGTACCAGTTTATGTCTTTGACTGTAACTGGACCGTTATCCCATTGGTTAGTGAACCTATCTGCTCAGCCGGGGGTCACTGATCGATCCCACTCGGGACAATTATTTGCGTGACGAGCACAAGTATTTGTAGTGACCCTGGGTATAGGAACAGCCGTATATATTTACCTATAGATGCGTAAGTCATAAGTCTGCGAGGTTAAGAATATTTAGCACTTAAGTGGTATCTGCCTATCCTGCAGAAGATCTGCCGCGATAATTTAACGGTGAATATACGCATTTAAACAATATTTATTTAGTCACAGAACAGTAAGGAAGCGTATTGTAAACCATAGAAGATGCTGTCTGTGATATAAATAAATGAGGTCATATTTGGAAGAAAGCCTGTCATCACTCATTCCAAGAGAAAATTTGGAGACGCTTCCGCCTACAAATCTAATTTTGCCACTCACGGATCTTGCTGAATTGAAAGAAAAAAATTAAGGGCCTATTTTTTTGGAAACGATTTCATTTTCTCTTTATTGCGGCTTAAGTACACGTACCTACATATATAGCTACCGTACCTACATATCTGTACATAATTGTACATACATGTCAGTACAATATAAAAAAACAAATTTTGCAAATCAAATGCTTGGCGTCGCTGTTAACCTTAATTCAATTGCCGTCATAAGCATTTAGAATAATTTCTTTAATTTTTCTACATTTAACTTTAGTACAATACTTATGAGCATTTATACTTTTGCATCCGCCTTCAATATATTTGTTTATTTATTTATGTACGCAAACAAATTTAAAGAAAAAAAAATGGAATAATATCTATACAAAGGTAGGTACTACTTGTTTCTAAAGAAATCTCTTCCAGCCGACCTATTACTGGAAAAGGGATTATCCATAAGTAGTGGCAGATAAACGTGTAGGTACATCTAAAGCAGTTGTGAAGGAACAAAATGACAAAATGTGAATTCCTGTGTCTAATTGAAACTCTGAATAGTATATGTACATGTCATACATCCATATACGTGTGTCATTCATGTTGATTTGATTACGTTTAGTTACTCGTCTATCAAAGCATGTAAAAAATAAATAATACTTATTATTAATGACAAACGCGCGATATAAATTTCGGTCAGTTATTCTATAAGACAGTGATGTTATGAGAACAGAACTAAATTTGTTATTTGGTTGCCTGGTTTGTTTTATATGATATCCGGTCATGGAACCGGTCAAGCCAAAGGTCCCATACAAAAGCCAAGTCATTAACAGACGCTCCTAATACAGCTCCAAATACGCAGTTGTTTATCTTTCTGGTTATCCATTGTCCGACCTCAAATGGAGAATAATTAATCATTGTTAATTAAATTCGCAACCTGCCCCCGAACATTCGCTATCGAGCCAAATTGAACCTTACTGTTTTGTTTAGACTAGATTTATAAATACATTCGAAATTTGAATTTCAAATGAAACGAAATAGAACATTTCAGTTTTCTATTACTAACAGTCGCTTTGTGATTTACGTTCTATGACAGTGGAGGGTAATATTATAATAATTGTATAATTGTGTAAGCTGTATTGTTTTTTAGTTGGTTACATTAATTTGATTTTTAAAAAGGAAAAATCAACACTGGGAATAAGGGAAGGCTTACATAAATCATTATAATATTATGGACTGGGTTGTTGATTTGAATCTTCATGTATAATTTAAAAGAAATAATTAACTTCTTAGTAAGGGAAAGTTTGAAGTGAACTTAATTACCAAACTTTAAGTATTCTACAACATACTCCAAATATATCGTTTCAATACACACTAGGTTCTATTGGAGTTGGAACTAGACAGCGTTTTTAGCCGCGTTTGTATTGATGCATTCCTATTTCAATGGATATTAACACGTAGATTCTGAAAATTACACCCAAATTCATTTAACACTGTCGTTACAGCGATGCTAACGCTAGAACAGCAGCAGCAGCAGCAAGCAGATAAAGACAAAAAATTACAATTTTTTTATTTAGTTCATCACCGTCATTATCATCAGCCTATTCCCGTCCACTGGTGGACATAGGCTCTCCAATGGCACTCCACTGAGTTCGATCTTTAGCTCTTCGCATCCAACCACTGCCAGCCACATTGCGTATATCGTCACTCCACCTAGCTGGGGCGCGTCCTACAGAACGTTTACCAAGTTATTTGTATTTATTTGTATCATGTTTACTTGTATTATGTATTATTTGTATTCTGTGTTGTAGTGTTTTCCACCGAATAAAGTTGTTTCCTCATCTATTTTTTCATTTCGATTTTAATGACATCTAGCGGCACTTATAGGAAACAAAACATGTTTGATACTACTGCCATCTGTACTAGTAAGAAACTAAATTGTAGACAGGTACAGCGATTAAAAGCAACTGTTACACATACAATGTAGAGAGTTACATAGTTTCTAAGACTAGCACAGATGGTGCTTAAGTACCATATGAGTTGTTCTAATAAATGAATAACAATGAAAGCCTGGTGGTTTGAAATTCTGCCCCTCACTTCTGAGGTACCGGATTCAAATCGTGGCGAGCACTGTTACGAAAAATGTACGTTTCAGCATTAAATAATACTTGATAAAACGGTGAAGGATAATATCGTAAAGAAACTCGAACAGATTAGAGTTCTCAAAACATAATATTATATTCTATGAGGCGTGAAAAGTCTGCCAATAACGCATTTGACCAGCGTTCTATATTATGGCCGTACCTTTCTTATTCTGAAAGCAGACCCGTATTCAAGAGTAGAAACATAAAATATTCGAAACAAAATTATTTAATGAAATATGGAAACATTTTCATATATTTTTACATATAAACAAATAACATAATTAATTTTGTTAAGTGATAACAATCTTGCAAGTCAAATAATTTCTTGAAAATTTAATTTTAAAGATGTTATCGTTGTATTCATGTCGTTAAACGAGGCTAACGAAAAACGGCAATCAATATTGAAGTACGGAAATGCTGTACAGTTAAATTTTAAAATATAACCCAATGTTGGATATAATGGAAACTAGGACGACCGACACTATGTGCTTAAAAAGTTCAGCAATAAAAATACAGAATAGTTGAACACAAGCAACGTCATTACAATTTAACGGAGCAGAGATAAAATGTATAAGTATCGTCTTTTACAATATACATGCGGTACAGTCAGACGCATAAATCGCCCGCCAGCGGATCACGTCCGACGACGTTAGTATTAAACTTTCAGCAGTAACTTTACCACCGCGAATGTACTTCAGTTTGCTCGCCATTTCCGTTGAGACGTGAACTTATTGCAGAAAATATTCACGTTACATCGTCGAACTAAGTGAAAACATTTATTAATTAAATATAACAGTCATTAAAATAGAAATCATTTTAACTGGCCGGTCCGTTGCTTGAGTGGTTAAGGACCCGCTTATTACTGAGCGGAGAGTCGTGGTTTTGACTCCCATCTAGAAAAAATATTTGAAATAATCACATGTAACTATGTATAATAATTATGTATTATATGTATAATATTTATGTATTATATGTATAACATTTATGTATTATATGTATAATATTCATGTATTATATGTATAATATATAATTTACCAGCCGCACAGTTACTAAAATACAGGTTCTAAAAACGATGAGCAAACGTGAGGAGATGATTAAAAAAATACTTATATACACCTTTAAGGAAACCTTCTCCGGTCCAAGCAAGACAAATAATGTTTTAATGGATTAATTGTTTAAAAGTTATAATATCATCCAGATGTGTTATGGAAAAAGGTGAAACTGGGTTATAATTTTATTTTACACTCCCACGTTTGACCAGTTACGTTTAAGTCCTATGGAATAGGTGGTGACCCTATTACCATACACCGGCCACAAATTCAGACTCCGAGTCACTACAAGGAATTCTAAAATAGAAAAATTCAATAGTACCAGACCCGGGATTTACACCCAGACCCTCCCGATCGGTCGCTCGCAGCCGAGTCTCGCATACAGCTTCTCGACCAAGGCGGCGGTCAAATTGATTTATTAAAATTACTATTTGAAAAATAAAATAAAGTAACAGTAACAATGTTTATCAAAATTAATACGCTAAAAATAAAAGCACTGATTCTACGCAATAGCATTATTATTATTATTATTAAAAACTGCGAAAGAGTGGAACTCTCTACCGGCGTCCATCTTTCCCGACTCGTATAATCTGAAATTATTCAAAAGACGGGTGAATAGGCACTTTCTAGGCGAGCATGTTACATCCTAGGCTGCATCTCGCTTTCCATCAGGTGGGATTGCAGCCAAACGCGAGCC
>DWMG01002703.1:0-12832 GCA_018244855.1 Elbella merops
TATAGAGCATATAACGTAATTTTTGTGTTCAAACCACCTAACCGCCAATCCGTACTTGGCCAGCGTGGTCAACTATCGCCTTAAAATACAATAAAAGGATCGCAAAAAAGGCGTTCCATTTAAACTTAAATACATTGTTTTCGATCATATCTATAATAAATTTTTATTCCTGACCACACTAAATTTAATTTCAAAAATCTATTCTGAAATAGTATAGTCTTGACAGGAAAATCCAGCCTTCGAATATAATTAAATGGATCTGCAACGAAGTTAACGTTGAAAGTTGTTATGGGACATTCATATTAAAGTGTGAAAGGCTCAATTTAAACACTCTCATTCTAAGAGAAGACCTGTGTCCCACAGTATTTATACTGCCTACAACTTATCAACCATCTAGTCAGCACAGCACAGGTTCTGCTTAGTTTGGGATCAGAGAGCTGTGTGTGCAGATGTCTCAAGATATATTATTATTATACTCTTTTGACCCTAAGCCTATATTTTATGGCTATCTTCGCCATTTCCAAACGGGGTTAAGTCGCGAAACCTTGCCATAAGCCACGATATTTTATCAGATTAATATCACTATATTTTCTTACGGTCTGGGCAAATGGTAGAGTGCAAATTATACAAATGGCTCACAATAGATATTCCTAATTCAGAGCGATGTTTGCGTTATTTTACAACCGTTTGCACACGATGCTTTTTAAATATTATTAGTATATCATAATACTAGGTCTCTTATATGGTAGGTAGAGAGCCCCAAATGCCAATTATCCTTCTCCTTACAGACCTCACGTGATTTTTCTACATGTGTATGTATATCTCTATTCATATAGCCACGCTCATTTCTTGATTTTTGAGACGTCCATCAGTAGCTGATTTGTGAGTATTTAAGAACCATTTCAAATATCCAAGTGATGTTTTGTTACATATAAATTATCTCATTTTAATATCATCATTAATAGGTATGTAACACATTGTAGATTAAATTGTACCGGTTTAACTATCCTATGTATGATGTATTATTATTTTCGGACGAAGCACCTCCACGAAGTAGTTGGCCATCACGAAAAAGATACATGATTTAATCCGGTACATAAATAAATCACTTAGGTATATAATGTTTTTGATACACACTAAACGTTTGACAGGAAGAAAGTATTTACTTTCTTAACTATAACTATAACTATTTAGTTATAAATATTTATATAAACGATAGCTTTACAAATCGAACAACGACGAATGACAAATTGAAAAATTATTAGACATTATCGTTGACAAAATGACAAAAACGCGCTAACTCTGTCGTCGGAACCAACAAAGATCAAAAGTTCTATCAGCTGTTTATATAGTTTTATGTCGTTATGGGAATTTATGGAGCTATTTAACTGTTTAAAGCCCCATCCATTATTATAGGACCCACCGAGGCACAGATAGCGTATGTTTTATTGTTCGGGCTTATGTGAATTTTGTGTAAATTGTTCCTCAGAGCGATAGGTCCGTGCTACTAACGGCTTCAATGGACTTTAAAAATTTATGTTTTTATCAACACAAGAACATATGTAAAATACATATAACTGGGTGAAAGTTCGAGAACATTATTTGATTTCTAGTTCCGATTACTACTGACATTTATCTTGTGCGTACGTTTTTTCTGATGGTAACACTTATTATTTTTGGCATCGCCTTTCATTCCTAATAATTATTTAAAGCTCTACAAGGTTACGGTCGTATAAAAGTGAAGCGAGCATGGAATGGTAGAGAGTAAATAATGATTAATAGGTTTGGGGGCAGAGGCCAGTGATACCTGCCAGTCTGGTCAATGAGCAAAATGAAATTTAGTACATACATATGTATGTGCATTTTGAGCTACTCTTTTTTGGTGTAGCTCGTTTTGCTCTCAGAGTTCATTCTGTTTAAACTGTCTAAAACCTATATTATGTAGAGAAGAATATTTATAGTCCCCAAAACAGGTAAGCGTGTACGAAGAGAGTGATGAATGTGGCCGAAGCATGTTAAGTCTATAAAGAGAGACATTTCGCACTTGCTTTTCCCTGCCTACCCCGCAAGAAATCTGGCATGTTATAATAATAGCAAAGAATATTTCCAAACGCTGCAATAATTGATGACGTCTCGATTAACATTAAAGGAACAAATTAAATCCAATTTTTGCGAGAATGTTCTCACGCAAATTATCTTTAACTGTGTCTATTTAATCACACAGATAATATACATTATAGTACATTATTTAAAAGTTTCAAATAAGATTCCGACCGTTACCGTGACACGAAAGGTGGAAGGTATTTTACATAAACTAATTTTTTATCGCGATAAACTTTATATCGTGTATCGATCGTTTGCTGTTAGAAACAATATTTCTTTTGTGCCAACTGACACTTCATAAGAAAAAAGTTTAATGTTCTCTGGCCAGCCACTCGATCTGTATATCGAATGTGATTACAACGATGTTCGGACTTAATTGCTAAATTCAGGATTATTCCGTCTACCACAATAATAACTTTTTGTTATTTGAATATTAATAATAATAGTGATAGCAATACTGACTGGATATCGAATATAATGAATGTAGTTTCCCTACGTCTATTAAGGGTAGGCAGACAGTACAGACCAGACGTGTTTCTTCAATACTCATAGCTCAATTCATACACGCACGCCGGTTTCGGAGATCTGGTAATCAAAATACATATATTACGTAAACATTATTAGGTAGGTATTTAAAATTCATATATTTCCACTCACTGTGTTTAATTAATGAATCAGGTACATGTTAATTGATTAACTTAAACTACGAATACGAGTATCACCGTCACACCATCTCTCCCGTTTCGAATAAGTAACATGGTTATGAAAAGCCGTAAAATACTTTTTTTTTAGCGCCGGATGTCTTTGGGTCGGCACGAGTGCCTACTATAATAACGGTGTAGGTGTGCATATATATTCATCTCATTACGTAAAATTTGGACCAATTTAAAAGCATTGTCCTATATACATATCGTAAATCTTCTAATAGAGATTGTTTTATGGCTCTCAGAGCATAACATGGGTGATAATATTGAAATTTTAGAAATTTGTTTATTTGAAAATTTGTTTGCTCGGACGTGCACGTACTGACTTCCTGGTTGGTCGAATGGTTGCAAGAGCGAATGCCGATCGGGAGATCCTGGGTTCAAATCCTGGATCGGGTGCTATTGGATTTTTCTAAACTATTAAACTCTTTTGCGTATCTCTTCGGGAATTACTGACATAATGTTACGTATTTTCGGTTTTTTGAATTATTATTTAAGCTAAATTATAGATAAGTAAATACGTAACGTATCTGTAGTATTGAGAACGAGTTTGGACATTGAGGTTTTTGATGAGATAAATGTTGTTATTTTCCAAACTATAACTTTTATTTCTATTAAACATATTTATGAAAAAAATTATTATGCATTTATTATTTGTGTTTAAAAGTGTTAATTTTATCTACTTTAACTTTAATTATTATAACAAAAATTATAGAACAGAACTAAATGTAACTATTTGTTTAAAAATACCAGTATGTAAATAATCCTTGTAATCGATCCGACACACGAATAAAAAGCCACAATTAATCTAAGTAAACACACGTTTACATATAATTAATAGCGTTACTAAAGTATCTATACATATTTATAAGCTAAATGGAGGCACAAAAAATTCTTGAATAGGAGAGGTATTTTTTTGTTAATAAAACAGTGCGTTGCCTCTATGACTCATCTTACTTCATCGATTAAAATATAATATACTAAAATTCAATGAAATGATAGCATATGTTCTTAGAATTCAGCTTCCGACTTCGGAGGTCTTGCTTTCTTATCCCACCCGCACCTCTTGAACATAACAATGTGCGTTTTATGATAAATTATAATTAAATTTCAATTGCTGTAACGATAATAAAACATCGTTAGGAAACCTACACATCTTAGAGTTCCCCGAAGTGTTCTCTAACGCGTAGCACTCCCAAAATCGCAATGATTGTTTAAAATGTTAACCATTCTTTGTCCACCAATGATAATCAAAAGGGGCCTAAGACTAAAACGGTCATTAAAAATTGTATGGCATATTATGATATTACTACGGTAATGTCATACGAAAGCCTTGCCTCTCGGTCATCGTGTAAACATAGACGTGACTTTGTTCTTTTGATAATAGCCATGACACTTTCACCGACAGAAAACAAAGCTGTCATTAAATAACGAGACAATACTGGAACAACAAGCCATTGTACAGAGGACAAGTGTGTTGCTACTAACGTGTACAATGCGGTCATATTTCGCACTCAGTACAAGCTTAACGTGAGGAGTGATGAATGTAGCACGTGACGTCAAGCATGCAAAGAAAGATATTTCGCTCTCTGCTTACCCCGTAATGTACCTGGCGTGGCAATTTAATACTAGTAATACGAGCTTAGAGTGCTATTTAATGACATTTAATGACAGTTTTAGAGTTAAAAGAATTATAAATAAGCTATTGAAACACGACCAAATTGCACACGTCTATGAAAAACAGTTCTTTGAATACTGATCATTACATATTGGGTCAATTTTGATACATTGTACTTAATATGTTGGATTATTTTTAGATCGCACTCACCTATTGATATTCGCGTTATGGCTACATTTGTAATATTAGACATGCAGTGTTTAGTTCGACTTATTTATTAATTACGTTGAACTGGGGACCGTTGATGGTCAAATGCTCGATCTGTTTATTGCAAGCTTTTGTTAATTGCGCTCTAGATGAGGTAAAAATGTTAATTTGTAACTTGAATAAATTTGTCACATCTATTACTATATTCGTGTTAAAATGCATATTGAAATCGACTACAGGCACAATGTAAGCATAGCTGCTTCAAGTACGTAGTAAAGTAAGACATAATGTGTTGTAACTGAGTTTTATGCCTTATCGAATAACTTGAACTAACTTAGCAAGTTATTACCTTGGTACCCCTAAGTTTCATTAGTTTTTTTTAAACAGACGTTTCCGTAAACAAAAGGTAGACTGTAAAAAAGACATCGCTTGTGAATAACGCCTGATTTATAAATAGGACGTGATAGAATAGGACCCGTACATAGGACGTAGCCTTTATATAGTACGTAGCGTCTAAATAGGACGTCGCATCAAATAATAACCATTAAAAATATACCGTATTGAGTTTAAAGTTTTGTTACGTAAAGTAAAGACGCAAAATACTATAATTTTAGAGAAATTTGCAGAATAATTTCGCATAAAATGGTCCATGACAATAGCCCGAGGTCCGCCGAGCGTCCGGTAGGTAGATCGCGGGCCGATAAGCTATAATTTAGTAAAGTCTCTTCATTATAAATTTAGATCGAAGCGAGCATTTGCTAGAACAATGTCACCAGCGACATCATCGCTAATACAAGGATTTTACTATTGAAAACGCGACATAACATCGCCCCTGTAGTCCACATAGGGGCGTACAGGCAGAAGATTGGTGTACACTCCTAAGTTTCACCAGTTACATCTCACAATGGAATTGGTATGTCTATTGCCATAAACCGCGTACAGATCCAAACTCCGAACCAATCCTAGAAATATTTATTAGAAAATCTAAGTTAGAAAAATGTAATAGAACTATTGGAGGGCTCGTGAATATCCAAATATGGACTAGCTCATGGTTAGTGAACTCTTTTGCTAAGCCTGGGGTTGGGGGTTCGACTGCCACCCACAATAAAGTATAACACAAGCTCTCTTAATCCTTATTGTGGAATCAGAAAACCGTGTGGAAAAATTTCCCGAGATTTAATTATTATCATAAACGTAATTATTGTATGTACCGGCTTAACTCACTACTGTTTTTTCAGAAATGCCTCCCCGTGTCGGACTTGTCCGAGGTACATCGTCTTGAGTTCTTGCAGATCGCAGCAGGAAGACTATATAAGGTATTTAAAAGCACTGTTAACAATTTTATAATAAATGCAGAGGTAAAAAAATAAAAGCCTTATATCTCCTGCAGATTACAAGATTGTAGTGTCCGACCCGGGAATCGAACCCGGGACCTCTCGATCGGCAGTCGCACTTGCAACCAACACGACCAACGAGGCAGTCAAGATATATAACATATATTTCTTATAATCATATATAACAGTTTGTGTTCATGAAAGTACCTACAGTTCAGTGTTTAATGAAGCTATACGAGAATTAAATTTATTAGGTTACCATTGCAACATCTATTTATGCGATAAAATAATCGGAGACATCTTAAAAGAAGGCCAGGTCAAGAACACCTATAAATTACGAGGATGTAATACATTAAAGTATCTATACATATTTATTCGTAACGATTTCTTTAATACTTGAAGAATTTAGAACGCTGTAACGTATACATATACGATACCTACGAGTACATATATGTTATGCATGTTATCATTCAACATTTCGTATTTTAAAATAGACACATACATTTTGGTTAAGTTTGACGTTAGTGGTGGTCAAAGCACATATATTTTGTTTACAAGGGAAATGTTCGAGATAACCACGCTGTTTTAGATAAGTAATCATAGAGAAATCGTCCACTGGTTCGTGCGAATATTGATATATCTGTCATATGCATAAAAAATGTACGCAAAATAGCTTAAAACCTCATTTTTGCGTTCGCCGTAAACATGTAGTTCGTAGTTATAATATCGCACAATAAATAAGAAATTGGAGAATGACAATGATATGTTTCTAACTAAATATTCATTTTGTAACGGTGTTACTATAAATCGGCAGATACCGTTTTCCAATCGCAAGGATTTAAATTTTAAATATCCCAAGCGTCTGGCTTCTGCGACTTAAGTTATTAAAAGATTGTTGGCAAAAATGGCTGCTTCTGTTATCATTTACAACATGACAATAAAATATATTACACCAAGGGACATAAATAGTTTAAGAAAAACGTATAAATGGAGGAATATAAGCTGCTTTAAATAAATTTCTCAGTGAAGAAAATATCTCATAAAATTGCACTTATACCCTTCTCACCTTAAGAAAAGATTCGTTTCCAACATTCGATAAAAATGATGATGATGACGGTGAACAACGAAATATTCAAAGTAATTATTAAATTATATTGCATCAAAATCATTCTAAATCGGAAACAGTTTTATTATGATGAAAATCAGATCTTTTTGTAAACGTCACAAGTTAGAATTAGAATCTATAGTATTGTTATATAACCGTTAAACACAAATATATTTCTACGTACAACGATACGAATACCGTAAAATTTAGAATTGCTCGCATCCCAACATCGGTCATTTCAACGTATTGCGTTCCCGCTACGAAAATCTAACTCAATACTTCACTGGTTATATCATTCGTGTTATTACGCACGCCGACCGACAAATAAATACGACATTTTCAGTACCCGGTCCGACAAAATACATTGATAAATAATTTTCAACGGTCGATGCGCGTAGATTTCCCATTATTACCAACATTGTTTTGCCTTTTATAACCATCGCTCTGATGCTGATTACATGTGAACACCGATTATATATACGCTTTTACACGCCTTCCTTTCGTGTCGTTATTATAATTTATATTTTAATAGTATCCGGTGTTTATTGCGGGAATCCATTGTTTAAAAATCTATCTATTAATAGGTGAACAGAAACCTTCGTTACCTTTTTAAAGAATGCGCTTTTTAAGAAGTGCGCGTGCAGGGAAGTGCGATTTGGCATAGTTCATAAAAATTTTTGTATGTTCATAAAAACTTTTGTATTTTACATTCCTCTTTAAAAAAAGAGGAATGTAAAATACAAAGGTTAAACATAGCATCGATTACAAATAAAATATTTTTTTTTAATTATTAAATGAAATATAGAAAATAAAAGATTAATAATTATAAATGTCCACACTGCCAATGACAAACTCATACCAATCTATGGTAAAATAGTAGCAAAGAGCAGAGATTCCTCCATATCTTTGACATAAGAACTTCAATAAAGTCCAGACTTATAATTTAATTGTTTACGGTTTAATTTAAACCATTGTTCGAACCATAGTTAGTGTAATTGTTTCCTTCTGTTTATCTGAATAATATTTTTTATTTTTTTTCGACTCATTTATCCTTTCACTGTTGGAACGCGGGTATCATAACGAGAGAGTTAAAGCCATAGTCTTCCGCGTTGGCCATGTGCGCATTGGCAGACTTCACACGCCTTAGATAATAATTTGCATTCGTTGTTTAATATAAGCGATTTCTTTGGAACTTAGGACAAATATGTCTTCTTCAAAGAATGTTGACTGGAAATACCAGCAATTAAATCCGTCATTAGGCTGGGCATTGGTAGCTCATTCAACCGCAGTAGATATAGAGCATAATCCACGAATTTGCGAAATACGTTTTAAAATTATAAGTAGCATGAATCCAGTGATCAATGACCAATCCAATGACTATCCAATCAGTATGCTTCTGAAATATAAATTACATTCATCCAACGATTCATTAAAATTGTTAATGAATCGTTGGATTTCATTACCAATCCAATGACCATCCTATAAGTATACCTATAAAATGTAAATTTCACTCATCCAATATCTAATAACCAATCCAATGATCATCCAAAGACCATCCAATGAATTCATCCAATGACCTTCAAAAACAAGTGGAACTTAAAACTGGGTCAGTAAGTTTGTAATGTATATCCAGTCAGTAATATTGTTGCGCGTGTATCAAATATAACTGACTTTTATATTAAAATATGATACCGCTAACAAAATACAGAATATAATTTATATGACCTTGATCTCATTATGATATGATATTATATAAAACACATGCCTACATGCAGACTGCCTCGTTGGTCGAATGGTTGCAACCACGACTGCTGATCATGAGAGGTCCTGGGTTTAATTTCCAACTCGAATTTAGTAGTGTTATCTCGAAGTCTGGAGTTATGACCGATGTATGGCGGGTGAATTTAATAGTTCGATCACGGGAGGGTACCTACATATCATGCATGTAGTTAGGTTCCTTTTATTACGTATAAAATGTCATAAAAAGTAAAAATAACGCAACATTACGCCTGTATTTCCTCGAAAAGGTAGGCAGAGGAGTATAGTACTTTCACGTTTCACTTGTTACTTTATAATATAAAAAAGGTACTGTTAATAGTTATTTTTAAATAAGAATTGGAGAAAATATATATTAGCGTTAAATATCGAAGTCATAAAAAATTTACTACCGACACCTACTAAGATTGTCGGAACATGTTTTCATATAGAGGCGCATAATAAATTCATTTTGAATAAATTAGACATATTTTAAACATTATACAGACAACGGGAGAAAAATCATTTATATGAAAATATAAATAGCTTCAATTGATATTTTAATAGTCATAAAAGCCATTATGTTCTGTCCATGTCCTAAGTATATAGAGAACGATTGTACGCACGAACAGATATTATAAATGTGAGAGATTGTGCGTCAAAATTGGTCAAAGCAATTTTGTTTTAATGTAACATCACGCCCACAACACCTGAAGAGTTAGGTAAAAGAGTGTAATACACTCCCATATCTCACCAATTACGTTATAGGTACGTCCGATCGGAGAATAGGTGAAGAGCTACTGCTACGACTGGAAATTTCAAGTAAAAAAAACGAATAACAATTTACATGACTCAGAGATCGAACCTCTCGGTCAGCAGTCGCACTTGCAACCAGTAGACCTCCTAGGCAGTCTTAAAACGTTATTGCTACTTGATTTAAATCATTCAAAGTTAAATGCATTGATTACTTTAATGAACTATCATGTTTCTTCGTGGATATGTGTTTACATTCGAATACCAGTAGCAATAAATATCTTTATAAGTCACATAACAAGGTACGGAGCCAACGAATATGGCAACACTTACGAAACAGGAGACATAACAAACAAGCTATTTGGAGCGTTACACGCCTACCGAGCTGTCAGTCAAGTCTATTCGAGCATCATGCACACGCCGCACTGCGTTTTTATGCAACTTTGTGCTGAACATAAAAGAAATGTTGTATGTACGAATTAAAAGTAAAAAAAGTTAACGGAAGTTAAGTTATTTCAATCTTTTATTTAAATTAAATGTTATTACACACATTCAAAGTACAAAAATTCAAGGAAATCTTCCGAAGAACATTTTTAAAAACTTATGCAAGACTTGATTATGCACTTTTTTATTTTATTATGACTTTTATTTTATTATGAAGCACTTACAATTTTTGAAAATGTGTAGTATTGTATTTTAATTATATTTTACAATAGCTATTACTCGCTCGATTCGCTGAGCGTAACAAATAGAAATAGTCTATCTACATCTACGACGCAAATTTATATTATTCGATTTGAGTGTCATATTTTCTTGAGGTAAAGTTATTGTATATACTGAGTTCATAATATAATGTCGAACTAGTTTTAGTAAGTTACAATATTGTGAAACCCATCGTACATATTCTATCACAACATAGCACATAACATTCCATAGAATATTAATTAGTTTTTACTTGACGAATATACGAATAAACAAATATTAATTCCAGAAACTATTTTTTTAAAGTTCGTAGTGACGTTTGTATTTTTTTTTAAATATAATTATGGTTATACTCTAAGTAAATAAAATTTTATCTTACTGAATATTTTTGTAGCATTTTACGCGTGGCTATGTTGTAAAAATTATTCATGAGCACTTTTTAAATATTGTCATTATCAGCTCCACCATTTTTAACGTACCCTATCCGAAAACGAGTCTCCATCCATAATGGTACACATTAAGGACAGTCTGACCCGCGTCTAAGCACGGTTTTGCAGACACGGTAAATAAACAATTTATATAGCATTTATTAATTTACAATTAATTACAAACCATTTAATATTTGTTTCGTAATGACAACTCGTGAAACCTAACCGTATGTCATGTATGATTTCTTGGTGCTTCTATATATATAATTTATATTCCAACCACCATCCCAGGAACCCAAGCCAACCTCACCTGCACGTAGTGCACCCTGCTATAACAGACAAGGCTCTGACGACCGGCTGATTGCGGTATAGCGCAGCCTAAATAGGCACAGCTAAATGCCCTGGCCGCCGACGGGCAGAAGCGTCGGCGGTGCGAAAAGTGCCTTGCGATCTCCAACCCGCATGCCCTGCATGAAGATTACGGGCATAAACCCCTTTTTCGGGGACGCCTATGTCCAGCAGTGGACTGAGATAGGCTAATGATGATGACGATGATGTCTGTAGTAAAATTATTTACACATACTCTTCTCACAGTCCTTCTCCTATATGTATATACTAACATTATGATTACAATATATATCCCTTACGGGGTAGACAGAGAGCGCCGAATGTTAAATTTCTGTCCTCACAAACCTATCATGCTTCTTTTATGTTCATTCCTCTCTTCATACCTACACGCGCGGTGATCAAAGACTTCTGACTCCCCCATTATTAGTACAAACATTTCACAGAAAGACACTCGATTTCCAATTACACCTTGTAATAACTGTATGCGGAACACAAAATTGATGCATAGATGAGAAAGCAGCGTAAAAACTTCTAAAACAATTCCTATAACATGTATCAGTAACATTCAAGCTTAGGAAGGAAAATGCTCATTAAAACACGGATATCAATATCGCCACGTCACGTCTCTTACGGAATAGGCAGAGAGCACCGAGTACCAAATATATTTGTATATCTTTGTGACTGACGAGCTGAAGTGTTTCGTCTACATTTATCATTCTCTTGATACATGCTCGCTGGTTTCATAGACCTTTGACTGCAGCCAGCCACAACGGCCACCACCTGACGTATTTTGTCAACATAGCGCGCTCTCTCTCATATCAATAAGTTATGATTATTAGTTAACATTAGGCATAGTTTGGAATATAGGATATTTAAAACTACCAATTTATTAGAAAACGAAGCGATTAAACAAAAATATAGAATTCACTTTTCTAAGTATTAGGTACTTCTATTTAGTCCAATATCAACAGAAATACATAATAAAGTGTTTGTTTCATATTTAAAATCCAGGAATAATGAACTGATTGTCATCAAAAGTTTTATACGAAGGTGTTATAAATGATCATAAATGTCCACGGGCGGCAGGTCACAAATAAATATATTAAATGGATTGCTACCTACTGTTTTGCCAGGTGAACTGGCGCAGACACTTCAGGGCTCTTTTATGTCACTATAATTGCCAAAAATTAGCATATCAAAAGTCACCGGCTCACCATTAAAGGTGCGAAATGGTATGTACGAGTACAATCAAATCGTCTCGCTTCTTTAACGGTTGCCAAACCATTTCTCTGTCCGATATCAATCAGATGAGTCAACACGTGTTTTACGACATTATAAATCTAACGACACAAAAAATAACAGACGGAAATTTATCATTCAGCAACTTAAAGCAATTCGCAAAACATATACATATAAAAGCCAGGCTCGTTGGCACAGTAAAGTGATTAATGAATCTCACTGCTAACCCGGAGGTGGGTTCGACTCCCACCCAGGGCAAGAATTTTTGTGATGATCATAAGTATTTATTATTGTGGGTATAAAAAAATATCTATATAAGTACATATATATTCTTATCGGATTTATCAGCGGTCTGGTTACTATAACGCAGACTCCCTTTGGGTCTACTTTGGCTATGATATGGCGGTGTGTGGAAATGTATCAAAATATTTACTATTATTTATTAATAAAAACGTAACTTCACGCCTGTAATCCCCGAAGGGGTAGACGGGGAGGTGTAGTAGACTCCCACGTTCACCCGTTACGTTTAAGCCCCA
>DWMG01002704.1:0-12831 GCA_018244855.1 Elbella merops
TTTCAAATTTTCTGCAGCGAGTTGTCTTTTTAATAACGCTGATTTGTATTTGGCCTTGAAGCATTCTGTAGACATCTGTTTTCGCATAGGGGGTGACAAGTCATTCCAGATTTTCGCTGCAGCGAATTTGAAACACGTTTTTCGAAAAGAAAATTTACGAACAACTGATTAAACAACATAGTCATATGAATTAGATACTATGCCTTTGTACTGTTTTTTATAGACGCAGTTTTAGCAACTTCTTCCTGTTAATTAATACAGTAGAAACCCTTTGAATCATCGTTTTTTCATATGTAATTCTAACTTCCAAATTATTCATCTAAAAGTTCCTAAGTAGGACTTAATTTAAAAAAGATAAGCGATTAAAATTGTCATAAAAATTAATGACTATACCACTATCATTAAAACACATAAAATATAACAACACTTTTATTTTTATTTATACGCCAAAAACATACCAGTTTATTTAGTATTTGCTCACTGAACACAAGAAAAAGAAATGGAAATATTAGATGACAATTCTGAAGTCGAGTGTTGTACATTGCAACAATTCGGTGCCTATTATTGATTCGCTAAATACCGATTTTCATAGGACATCCCTACCTGTCGAAAAATCAAATTGCACCACTTGCTATCGTGAGAAGCGGTCTAGTGTAAAACAATTGAAATGGCTTCCTTGTGTAGACAAATTGTACGAGCAAATGCTTTTAAAGGCCTTCTTTTGCCCACCGCCCGAAGGGGATATGCTGACATAAGTAAGATTTTATAATACAATTGTAGAATATTTTTTGGCTTTATCTGTCAGATTTTCGTTACGTAATTCATGCAATTTTTCACCAATTCGCCCTTGATCTTATAATAATTATTATTATTAACCCCGTATATGGCAGTTTTTTTATTAAAATGTGTATTAAAATCATAGTTTCAAGAAAAACTTAAGACTTATTCAAGTCAGCCTGTCTGTCAATGTTATGCACATTTTATTGATTTTTTATTAGATTTCTATTTTCACCGGATTTCTTTTTATATTTAGGATCTAAAAGTCACTACATATTCATAAAATACATCTTACAATAATCCGCATGCTTTAAACCATAAATTCTAGAATAAAAATTGAAGTTTGCTTTTTGTAGGTTAACACAGATAACTTATCAAAAGGTGTATTTATCTAATATAGAAAATTATTGATACATAGACATTCCATGATTGTATCCTACGTCATTGTAACATAAGACTTAATATTAAGATTTTTCATTGTAATATTAATACAATTTAAGTCATAATTTATTTTAGACTTAATATTACAAATATATTACAAGAATATATGTTCTATGTCCTGTTAACACCATCTGACAATCTCGTTAACATCTAGCACTGATTGGGAAACTTATTTTAACAGTAACATTCCTAGTAATGTTTAAGGTCAATAATAGATGTTCATAGGCTGTAGTGACCACTAATGCCTGTTACCAACCCATTTATTATTTATCTTCAATATAAAGTGTTCAGTGATGTGGGATGCATTATAAAAATCCTGGCTTAATTAATTTAATTTCACCTATAATTTTACAAATGCTCATATTCCCCAAATAAGAGATTTCATCATATCCAACTGCTACAGAAATAAAATCAGATAATTATTTTCTAATAAGTATTGTTGTACCTATTTTTATAGCATGTTTCTATTATCACAAGTCAACCAATATTTTGTCTAAAAATTAAGATTTTAAATGGTGATATTAGAAAAGCTTTAGAAATGCCATCAATATTAAATGTTTATAAAAGTAATCTGGTGTGATGTAAGTTATCAGGTAAGGAAGTGAGAGGAAGGTTTTTTTAAGTACATTATACTTTATGACATGACAGGCATGAGACTGTTTTAGACAGACGGGCTGTTTTATAACAATCACCACCTCTGGGAAGTTGAAGCTAAACCACTAGATCTTGGCAGACTTTAAGTTCAGTCTTATTGGGTTCTATTGGAAGAAATGGAAAGTACAAGCATATTTTTTAAATTTGGCATTGAATTGCATTTATCATTTATTAAAATTCCAGTATTTTCTATATTTTAAATGTATCTTACAATATACATATTTATTTTTTTCTTTATATACATAACTTACTCATGTTATCCATAAATCCAACATATATATTTATATATGCACACAAAAAAGACACCCTGTAAGGAACTTGGAACGATGATATTTTAATAAAAATAATAATAAACCAGTATTCATTCCCGTTAATCATTTTATATTCATTGTGTTGTAATAACTTGCTAAAACAAGTTACAGAAAATTGCATTCTCCATATACATAGAAAAAAGTCCATATAAATAAAGCAATATTATGCAATGTGCATTATATAAAGAAATCAAGGTGATCAGTTCCAATGTAGGTGTAAGAATTTAATTCAATAAATATGGTACCTTACAAGTGTCAATAAAGAAATCATGATTGTTACCCTGTTTTAAAACCTATATAATTTAAAGAAGTAACATCATGCCATCATCAGAGGAGTGTAGTGCACTCCCAAATGTCACCAGTTACATTTCACATGATATGGTATATAGGATTTTATTTTCATAATTTGTTTTCCATAATTATGAATGACAAATAGACATGATCACAAACAGCCTTAATTCACTAAACTAAAATATTTTACCAAGTAATATTCCTCTAACACACTTAAAGATATCATCATCAGTCTACTCCTGTACACTGCTGGACATAGGCCTCATGAATAGCACACATAACATAATTTCTCTTAATGCTTACATAGTTTGGAATCAGATGGCTGTATGTGGACATGTCCCAAGATAATATTATAACAATAAAAATGTAGATGAATTATTTGATGTGCTCTTGAATTTCTACTTTGTTTAATAGTGTTTTAATATGTTTTTTACAACTTTTTTTATAAATCAACAATTTTATTCACAGTCCATCCACTATTTGATCCTGAGTCCACATCCTTTGATCCTGGAATCCCAAATTCAAACGGTTACACAGTTTCTACCTGTCATTTTATTTATTCCATCCATATCCATATTAGTCATGTTATTTTTTTATTCCATCAATATATTTTAATCAAATTATGTACTGGTTAAACTCACATATTTTTGTTCAAGCTAGTCAGATTATAGTACATATATTGTGTTTGTAGATAATCACAAAACACATAGGTAGTACTTATCACTACTCCATATTATAATATTCATTAATAATCCACACTATAGTAACCATTACTACTCCATATTATAGTACTGTTGTTTACTAATAAACCATGTAACTATAATTTATAAACCTAACATCATTCATGTAATAAGTTCAATGAATATAATAAGTTCAATGAAATTTTAATTAATTCATCATCATCGGCCTGTTTCGGTCCAATGCTGGACATAGGCCTCTGTCAACGAGCGCCATCGCGCCCTGTCCTCGGCTTGCCGCATCCAGCATCTGCCATCCATTAATTACCATACACTAAATTTGTTATTTTATTGTGATATATCACAGTGATATATTATAACTTGTAGTAAAGTGAGAAAGTATTGTGAGAGTAAATATAGAGGTCTTAACTAGATATTGTCATTGATCTAACAATGACTACTCATTCTGTTGTCCCATAAACTTGTTGATACTTCCAATAGTTTAATTTAATAATAGTAAATACATGTACTGGAGACATAACTTTAACTTTGAAGATTAACTGCTAGTGTGCCATTTTAAATCATGCCTGTGCTTTAACTTTGAAATCTGTATGTAGTAAGTATATAAAGCTTAATAAACATCATATCCATTCAACAGTGATGCCAGACCCTATGGAGCATGCCACCGGTCTCGAGAAGAAGGAGTTGCAAGCTCTGCAATCTGGCAATGATGACCCATTCAACATGAAGGTACTGAAGAAGGCAGCCGGCACTCGGGACAGCCCCACATTGGTGCCTTCTTGCTTTGACGCCCGTATTGTAGGCTGCGTATGTAAGTACAACTGGCCAGTTTAGTTCGGTATTATTATGTTAGAATGATGACAGCTATCAACTTTGATGACAGCCAGTCCAGCCCATCATAAATATTTTATTAAATTAAGATTCAGTGTTGCTAGGCCAAATATAAAAAAAGGTAAAACATATTTGTGAATGATAATAGAGATAATAAGAATAGAGATAATAAGAATAATATTAAATAAGAAGAAGAAGAATAGAGATAATAAGAATAATATTAAAGTGTTGCATAATAAGAATAATATTAAAGTGTTGCCAGAGGAATAATAAAAATTTGTTGAAAGTAATTATTTGATATTGTAATTCCTATAAAATAAAAATAGACTATAATAAAGTGGCAGTTTTGTTATTAAATTTCATTGAAATGTCAATAATTTTATTTATAATCTGCTATGTATTTTTTTTTAATTTAATGTCAATATTTTTTGTGTTACAGGTGAAGAACACTCCACATCCATCACCTGGCTCTGGGTACACAAGGTGAACATGATCTCCTATTATTTCTGTTAAAAACATTACCAGCCATGCTATGATATATCCTAATTGTGCTATAATATTAAAGCAGACCACAAATGGTAGCTATCATATTATATATGTGTGGGTATTTAACTGCCTAATAATGATGTCTTACTGTACTGACATATACAAAGAGAAATGTATTGTAGCTATGTGTGATCACTCAAGAATAACCATAAAAAATAAATATATTATCTCTGCTGTATAAGTATATGTTAAAGTCATGTTTGTGACAATCTTCATTATATAACTATAGCCGCCTATGATATAATTAAACACAATAGAATACCACTGTCATTAATAAAAACTTTTCATCATTGCGTATAGATATATAGATATTGACAAGTTAGATTGTGTGTAGACACCATTAAGTCTATTGACATTTTCTTTGCATTATCTGTACATGCTAATCCTCATAGTTTAACAATTGATATTGGTGTTGTAATCTTTTAAGAAGTTTGATAAGCACAGTAGAAATTGCTATCAATATACCTAGACCAGGACTAATGTCTGACATAATTGTTACGCAACATAAAACTTATTTAAATGTATTACGGGGGCGAACTACTGGTCCGCCATTGTGTATATAACATATGAGAGATATCATAAAGAACCAAAAGGCGCGACTGCATAACAATTAAACAAAAACAGAAGCCTATTATTAGCGTTTGAATAAGACCATAGATAATAGATATGACACAGATAACGCAACGCGCATGAAAAATCAATAAATCATAAATTTAATTTAAATATTCGGATTTAAATATAACGGAACAATTTATTTTATATTGGTACGCTAAATTACTTTAAAACAACTTTTTTATATTATAACACGGTCTTTTGAATAGAGCTGAAGATTAATATTATTATTCATTTCAGGATCATCCCCGTCGCTGCGAGTGCGGACACTGGTACAAACTGACCGAGAAGACACCCCTCTAAGCCGTTTCTTTTAGATTAACAATTTAGTAGTGAATATAATGTTAACAGCAGGAAATGAACGCATCTAGCCTCGCACAGCGTTTTGTTATGTCAATGAATATATGGATAAGATACATTGATTTGACGATGCGTTAACCGAACGATCGTGTTAATAAATCAATATTAAATAATTGTAAGCATAATGGCTAGTGTTTCATTGTTCTGTTACCCGTTATGGTGTTGTTGATTGCATAAACATACGGTACCATGATTTTGTGTAGATATTAAATTCGTCCGAAATTATAATGGACTTTGTTTTTAATTATTATAACCGATTTATAACTCCTTCACACAAAGATCAATATAATATGCATGTCTACAAAATGTGTATTTGTAGTCTAGAAATTGTAGTAATCTATCCATCTATAATATACAGCGCATAATACATATAAAAGATCTTTACATTCTTTCATTTATGATCTTCCGTTCCATTTTTCTACAAACAAGATTTATTACAGTATTCAGAAATTGCGACGTAATTCGGCATGTGATAAATATCACTCTTACTCATTCCATAACACTTATCTGAGACGAACTAAAACATACAATTGAAAAAATATTTATTTTAAGCATGTCATATTTGTATTGATTGGTTTAATCGCCGCATCCATTATCCTTGATATAATATCATAGTGCCAAAGAACTTTTAGGGCAATGAACTCTTCATATAAAGATTGTAACAAGAAATATTGTTCTCTCCTTATACCAGCAAAGAATTGATAATTGCATTCGTACTCTATGTAAATTGTTAACATTGGAAAAGTGAAGATATAGTTTTGTTGTCATTATATGAATTATCAAACAATTCTGAATGTTTATCTAGTTTATGGCACCTTAATATTCAATACCGTTGGAAACAAAAGACTGAATTTAATGATGATTGGGATGAATTTAATTTATGCTGTGAGTTTTTTTTCTATTTGAACAACAAGTAAATATATAAATATTTTGTCAGTAATTGAAATCCAGGTTTACGAGAATCCATATTAAAAAATTAACTGTCAAATGATGACAGCAGTCATAATTTGTTTTCATTGACCATACATTAGGATGCAAAAGACGACAATTTTAAACTTAGTCGAGAAATTCATTATTACCTAAAATTGACTAGGTACAAGAATTTTATTGCTCATGGAGTATGTGCTCCCCTTGAATAAAAGTTTTTCATTGTCAATTTACGAGAATTTCAAGAAAAAACCTGAATATCCTTAACAATGCCGCGTGAGTAAATTATAATGTATAAACCTAATGAAGTTTGTTAGCAATTTAAAAATTTGCACCATATCAACTATTGCCACTTTTCAGTTCTACTTATGGAAGCTCTGTTTTTCCTCTTCAATATAGTTTAATGGCTTTTCACACTTAGATAATTTTTTTTGAATGTGAGATTAATTCTGACAGACAAACCATCCAATGGTGGTCGACGTAGCTCATAGAATCTTTTGTCATAGCGCTGTCTCATCTGGCGTCGCAACTGTCCTCGTCGCTGACTTCCACAGTTCAGATTACCAGTTTGTTAAGTACGTGCAAGTATTAAATGTGGAATGAACTTCGTTTTAAAAACAATAATTCGTGCCGACACCACATTAGTAACACTATGTAACTACATTTGCTTACATCTTACAAAGTAGTAACATTACTTACAGGCTATGGTCCCTTCATTCACCAAGTGCACATCGCAGATGGCTTCGCCGATGACTGTGACGAGCTGGTGCATCAGTGTTTGCAAATGGAGAATCTCAACTATCAGGCATTCTGTGACATATGGAAGAAGATGAACATTGGCTGTCTGTATGAGTAAGGAACAAAATGGTTTATACATATTTTTTGCCTTTGTGATATATGTCTGTATTTCCTAGAAGGTGTAGGCAGACGAGTACAGTGTGTGTCACATATTAAGGTATTATAAATTTGTCTTACAAGGCAATAGCAAAAGCATTAATGTACGTACATAAGACCAGTCCTATATAAGTTTGAATATCAATATTTCCTAATGGCCACATCACATGGTACATTAATTTAGTATCTATAGCATATAATCACATATATATGTGTTACAGGGGAAGAACCTTAGGAGCTGAAATAGCCGAGTTGTCAGAAGAGGTGATACACATAGCGAAACATTATATGCTCAAGAATACCGCCAGTTTTGAGGTGATTTATGTATTAATTGCAAGAGGTTCTACAAAATTGGGTGTTTAAAGCAGGGTTCAAGGTGATAATTATCATAATTACCATTGATAAACATCCTGACAATTACCCAGATAATTATCTTGATAATAATAAAATGTCATTTTATGGCTATCTGAATGTGATTTGCCGCTTCTGCGCGCATTCAAGCATTTTAAGGCTGATGTTTCATGCAAACACTCATAATTGCATTGCCCATTGCATAATGGGACTAACTTTAAAATAAAACATCTAAAAACTGTTACAAACTTTTCATAAATAATTTTTTTTTAAATCTGTTCTCTCTTCATCTAACTTTTCATCTTTATCAACAAACAAATTGAACTGGGGACATTTTTTGGAATTAGCGTTTGTGTGTTTTATTTATCTCTAAGGCATGCGTGCTCCATCGTAGGACACATTCACACTGTCCATCAGGCGGGATCACGACCAAACGCTAGGCTATCATATGATAAAAAAAAAGAAAAATTGTTTGTATGCGTAAATACCCAAGATTAAAGCCCTTGTGTCAGATGATAATTATGTGATGATTATCATGACAATTATCGACGACAATAATTATCTTGATAATTTGGAACTGCGGTTTAACGAGTCCTTGAAGAATGGAAATATTTGAACACCTTTTAAATGTGGTGTTTATTATGTAATATACAGTGAAGTACCAGTAAATTATCTCCATATAAATACTATTTATGTCTGAACGTATAAACTTAACTCATAACTTATTTTGTTAATAAATTTGAAATTTTAGTCAATGTTTGTAAATATTGCCTATACCTAGATATGTCATATGTTTAGGAATCAGTAGCGGGTCTCTTTATTGTGTATGCCCTGCTCAATCTCCAACCGTATCCGGGTTTCGCACATCTCCGAATAGTGGCTGAGGACGTACCGGCGATAGACCGCATTGAGTTTGTGGCGAGACGGGAGAAGAGACACGACGTGCTGTACATCCTGGCATCCGTGCTGATAAAGGGACCCGTGCAGTACCATGCGTCGGAGCGCGAGTATGGCATGGATCTTGCCATACGGAAGTATCTGGAAGGTGACATATAATTAAAACGTAAATGTAACCACACACCTGTAGTCTCTGAAGTGCTAGGCAGCAGAGTGTAGTACACTCTCACGTCTCACAACTTATGTTTATGACCTACATGGAATAGATCGTTAGCCTGTTGCCATATACAGAGCACAGATCTGGACTCCAAGTCACTATGATTAGTAATTTATTTATTGGAGTTAGAGTTGTCATGTGAATAATAATTGTAAATATATTAGACTGTATTTTAATCAGAAGAATGTGAAAGAGCTGCTCATACATGTGTTCAACACAGACAACTATTGCTTTACTAACATATCTTCATGCCAGGTACCCAATAGTGCAGGCAGAGTGTAGCAATTTGTATTCGACAAGACAAATACTGACTAATAATAGCCCAATTTACTCAGTGGGTACAACATGATACTCTACATGTCAGGGTTGTCAATTCTATTGCTATGTTGGATGAAAAGAGATACTGACTCACTTAACAACTGCAAAAAACCAAAGAAAAATAAAATTTCATTGAGAGAGATCAAAGTATGATAAGGCATGCCACAGATTATTTATAGATTTGTAGTATCCTAAAAATTTGTGGAAAGGTGTGTAGATCAGAAGATCAATCTGATTTCTTTTTTCAAGTTATTGAGGTATACAAGGATAGGGATATTAGGCACTCCATGCTCTCTGCCTACCCTGTAAAGAACTTGACTTAAAGATATGTAAGTTATTATGTAACTCTTTAGGTAAAAACCAAGTTTAGGGTTACATGAATCTTGACTATTTTTGGTTTCACCATAAACTAAATTTCCTCACTAATGTTTTATTTTAAATTAATTTTTTGTTTCCAGGATACACTTCCATAGACAAACTAGGTGTAAGACCTAAGGGTGTTTTTTACAGGCAAAACGAGGAATTGGACATAATAAGAGAGCTTGATACTATCACACAAAGATATAGTCAAGCCAAAATGGGCATCTCAGGTAAGATGGACGTAAAGAAAACAGTTAACAGTGCAGTGATGTTGAGTGATTTGGATTTTTTGGGCTGGGCCTTACAATTGCGAATAATATAGTTTAATCTTAGGTAAAAATGGTGTTTTTAATGTAGCGCTAAAATTTAGGATCCATAGACAAATATTTAGTAATTTACCACTTGTAGAAAGAAGACTTAACTTTACTTTTTGTTCATATACCAAACCATAGACTGAAGGAAAAATGGATAATACTCTTTTTTTTGTAGTATTAGAGAAACAAAATTTTAAACACCATTTTTGACTGAGAATTAAGGTTCCATGATGCAAGCAGGTGTAATACTCTCTATTAATAACCACCATATTTCCTAGTGTTGCCAGTACACATTTAAATTTCCATAAGTTTTTAAATAAATTTGTATAGTCTTTGTTGTGACTCATGGTAATATAATAGGTATCAAATGGTCTGAACAATAAGTGATATCACAGCATGGCTGTCGTCCTATTTCAGAAACCTAGTAAGGGACATCTTTACAAAAATCATTTTATTGCGTAATCCTGCTAACCTGGTAGGTCCCTACCAAATACAAAAACACCAGCATCTTAAACTCACAGGAAAGCAGTTATATTTAAGCATTGATACCTAGTGAGTGCACATTTACTCCCTCGTACCCACTTTAAAACTTAGTAGATCACTTTAACCAATTCAAAACCAAGTAAGTCGCAAGACTTGCTATTATATAGTACTTTTTACAATCAACACCTGTTATTTACCTAACAGAAATACTTTTCTAAGGCTGACCTGTTTTACATGTTTATGTGCTCTCCTCTAAAATTTAGTTTTGAGTCCTTACTAGGTTTTGAAATGGGGCAGCTGAGCAGTCCAAGGAACTTTACTACTTATTCAGAACTTTTCTATGAAAATCGCAGCCTAATTAATTTCAAATGGTTTCATATTTTTACATAGTAGTAGGGTTTATTCATACTATACCCGGAGCCCATTCAAATCAAAGCTTATCATAATAATATAAGTAAGCTAACAAGAAGCTATGGCCCTACAACCTCAATACTTCTCATATTTTGAGATCTATACCTAACAGTGGAATGATAAAAGGTTTGATGATAAACAGAGTCACACACTCCTTCAAAAGCTAAGATCCATAGTGGCTGCTCTCATTATCAGTATCATAGATCTCATCCTTCATATATATACCTTCTCGCCATTTGAAACAGTTTAAATTAAAAGATAATTATAGCACCTAAACTGTTTAGAAAATGTATATAAATATATTGTCACAATTAAATTTACCCATTCTCGGAATGAATATTTTATTTTTAACCAATTTAGAACATACAACTTTCTCAAGAGGCAGACAAAGATAACGCGTCAACCAATCTTGTAAAGGTGCTGCCCCGAAGCAGTATTCCTCCCGTAATTAATACCCTCACAAAATATAAATTAAGTGATTCATAATTAATAAGATCTGCTTGCATCATCCATATTATAACTATAGTATAGTTCGAATAACATGTTTTACTACGAACGATGAAACGATAAGCTATAATCTTAATGTCCTAATAAAAAAATCGGAACATTGAAGTAAGGTTCACATAAATTCCAATAATATATGACAGTAGAATATGCATGTAGAAATAGTTTCGTGGTTTGAGGGTAGAGACAGAAACAGTGATAGCCTAGTGGTTTAAATTTCAACCTCCCACAGAAGTGATGTTTAAAATTCTGGTGTGCACAAACAAACTTAACAAATGCACATTTAATGATTTAATATCTCAATCATAGTGGTTACAAATAGTATCAATATTTTTCTGACATTTCATATATGGTTTGACTTATACTTATTTTATCTAATACTCTTTGCTTGGAATAATTTAGGTCTTGTTTTATTTGGGTCTAGACCATTTTAAATTGATATGTTTCTTTCACAACAATGTGATAGAAGTTATATGCCCATCATGAACCAAATAACAACATGTTACTTGTATTCAACATTAAAAGATGTTTGATTGGAATTAATTTTATATCAAAATTATCAATCACAGTGACATTCATTTCTCATTGAATAAAATACTTTAATAATTTATAACAACTACATCATAAGAACACTTTAAACTATGTGTCAATTTCTTTAGTGATATTTATTGACATATTCTCCTGTTTGTTTATTCATTTATTTATTTGCATATTAAATGTAGTCTAGTAAAATTGCACAATAACATTGTTATCCATACATTTAGCCAATTTTGGCATACAAATATTGACAATTATGTGATATAAATTTACAATTCAGAATAATAAATTGTTTTTCCATTCACCCATATAAGTATAGTTACTTGTCTGACAGATAAAATTTCTAAAAAAGCAGATTTCTTAAAAATAAGTAGATGTTCCAGCACCAGCAATCAATTTTAATACCTTTTTCATATAACAGTCGTGTTTCTTACATATTTATACAGTTGATTCATTTGGTATATTGATACATTATTTCTATCTTCATTCGCTATTCGTTTCTTGGTTGTAGTGGTACATGTTCTATGCATATTGGATATTTATTTAAGCTAAGCGTTGCTTACGGGAAGCGATACGACATTTTTTCTTTTTCTTTTTCCTAAAAAGTATTCACGACCTTTTTATGTACCAATTAAAGTATAATTTGGTATATATATGAAATTTAGTACAACATGCTAAAAAATGATATGGAGGCGATGGAAGGGATCAGATTAAACAATCTGCTGATACACAGTAGATTTCTTTTTTTTGGGGAATTATACACATTCACAGTATTCCTTCTATCTAGTCGACAACTAACATTTAAACTTCTCACACAGCATTGCCTTCCTCTGACTGCCAAACTAAGAAACAAACTGCTAACACACACACTGTTCTCTAGTTGATAAATTAAAAGTTAAACTTCATACCCAATGCCCCCAGTTAACAAGCTAAAAATCAAACTTCTCATACATAATGGCCAGTTGACAAGCTAAAAATTAAACTTCTCATACATAATGGCCAGTTGACAAGCTAAAAATCAAACTTCTCATACATAATGGCCAGTTGACAAGCTAAAAATCAAACTTCTCATACATAATGGCCAGTTGACAAGCTAA
>DWMG01002705.1:0-12831 GCA_018244855.1 Elbella merops
AGAGTAGGTATATGCGTGTGTGTGTCAAATGCATGGTAGTGTGTGTAACGTGTTTTTTATTAATGTAATGTATTTTTATACATTATTTTAAAAAAATATTAGCATTCTGGACTCGTTATCTATATAAACTATAAGTGTGCCAAATTTCACATTCCTCCGTCCACGCAATCTTCATTAAAAGGGGTACAAAGTTTTTGCTTCACGTATTAATTTATAGATATTACAAAACAACATATATGACGTATAAAGTACAACTTTATCTCTATATCAAAATAGGCAGATGCCGGAATGTTTATTTTTGAAACATTTCTTTCACTACCACCGGGCGTTGTATGAACTTATTCGCATGCAAGAGGCTCGGACGCACTGCAAACGGTGACACAGCGCTAAAAATAGAGCTCGGGCTCAGGGCCAGGCGGAGCGATGCGACCGGGCGCCGCGCCGGACCTGTCCCGTCCACCCCGTCCCTCGCACGAGTCCCCCATGATCCCTACGCCATCTTGTTGATCCACAGAGCGTAGCGGACAACAACTTCGCTCCATATAGCAAGGACTTTGCGGTCGACTCGGAACACCTCACCGAGCTGCATACTCGAAGGGCGCACACAAAAACCAACGCACCGAAGGCTGGAGGAAATTATGCACCCACTTATACAAACCCATCAAAAAATTACCAGTCTGTACCAACATAACATGTTCTTATATTTGTATTAATGCAACGTAATATATGTAGACGTCGGCCGACATTAAATTTAAACAGGTTCTTTTAATGTTAATATATACCGTTTTTTGTTCTGATATATTTTTTATAAAGTGCAAATTTACATGAGGATCCTCAAATAACACAAGAATTGATATATTGTGCAGAGTCTGCGGGATATTGTAAGACACAAAGAAGTAGGTTATTATAGACGTTTCACTATATTGTAATAATAATACAACCTTACTGTAGAAAATTATTATTATATAATCACGCCAGGTCTCTTACAATGTAGGCAGAGGGTACTTTTTATTATAGCAAAATTTAAAAACAGTACGCTACGTATAAACATAATATACGCACATTAAATTTCGTCTTGTTTTTAAATTTCATAATAAAGGTACATTAAATACTAAGGAAAAAGCTAATAAATCTCGGCCGCTGAAATCACAATTAAATATGAATAAATATATAACCAACTGTAATGTCGCTGGCAAAGGACACGGCTTCACGGCACAGGAAGATGATGTCACTGATTCGACTGGTTTTACTTATTATTCGACGGGCGTTCGACTCAGAGCCGAATGATAAATATCACAGTTTTTACATAAAATTTTTGATTAACGTTATATAATTTGTTAGCTATTTGAACATATTGACTGCTTCGTTAGTCGAGCGGTAAAACGCAACTATTTATCAATAGGTCCAGGGTCCGGATCGTTCTCTATAGATCTTTTGTAACTTGAAACTCCTAGTAGCAGCACAGGGTTTGGTTTACTCCCCATTCCATTGTAAAACGTATAGTATAACAGGGGAGTCGTGATGTGTACTACAATCCTCTGCCTATTTTTTCGGCAATCTTTAAGCGTGATGTTATATTATAATATTTGTTATATTCGACAATATTTATAAAAACATCCCAGTTTATACGTACGCGCAGTCATGATACCGATATTGTAACAAGAACGCAAAACAGATACAAAGGAGCGTACATGTTAGCTACACAATTTCTTATTCAATTTAATTCCACTATCAGAAGTGCTTGCATTGAAAAGCCCGCATTGTATAGAACAAAGTAGAATTCTCAGTCATTAATTTCAATGTCTACGTGGGCCGTTTTCATATGGTATTTAGCCTGCAGCTAACCTTTATGTTCGGATTCCTGTGGGCCCTTTTAACTTTTATTCTGAAGCTACATTACGTTATTCCCGAGAGTGCAGTTTAAAATAAGAATAAAACGTTTTTTATAAGTTTGCCCTTTACGTTCCTATTTATTTTTAATTACGCGCCATTTTACTTTAATATGTATACATATATACTAAGGGGTAAAGGGTTCCAAGTACCAAGGCAACCTTACCTGGCCGTGGCGTCGCTATACTACAGACGAGGCTTTAACGACCTACTGAAGAGTTCAGCCTGCGTAGGCACAGATAAATGCCCTGGGCGCTGATAGACAGCAGCGTAGCCGGTATGAAGAGGTGCGCTCTGCGATCCCCAAACAGCATGCTCAGCGTAGGCATTAGAGGCAAACACCACCTATAAAAGTATTAAGAGTTTTCAATAAGAGAGACATGTCCAGCAGTAATTTGAGACAGGCTGATAATGTGCTGATTGTATGAGATATATATTGTTACCGTTTCACACCTTTTATCATTCCACTATTGGAACATGGGTCTCCTCTTATCGTGAGAGAATTAAGGCCATAGTCTACCACGCTGGCCAAGTGTGAGACTGGCAGACATACTCGTATATATTTTGTCTATACCAAAATTGCTCTATAGAACGTGTGGTAATCTTTCAATTTACGAGTATGATTATAGAATTTGCCAGTATGTAGCACCTAGTAACGATTATCACAAAAACTTTAAGCGTCATATTGGAGTAATGGTGTTCGAAACAGAACACTGGTTAATTATCTGTACATGATTGATTTAATGGCAATGGCGGTTCGTAGTTGAATAAAAAAAACAACCAGGCAAATATCAACATAGTGAGGTCAACGAAAAGATGACATCATGGTGAAGGCTTCGTCTGATGACACAAGGCGTGATTCAATATTAGAGATATTCTGTTGAAACGGCTCATATTTTCATAGACAAAAACTAAATAGACCCTCATTTACATTGTGGACTTGATTAATAGATTTTGTATCTGTGTAGCATTTGATCATCAGAATTAATTATAAAATTGTTATTTTAATCTATATTGTTGTTTAAATAAAAAAATACATTCTATGAGTATTAAATAAGAGTGTTGTTTTATGAAAGTTGTCTGTCAGGCGTTTTTATTTGTCGTCCTACATAGAACAAAAATGTACATATTAAAAAAATCTATTTGCACATTGCCTAAACAATATATAGCATGGCAGGGTCAAATTACTATAAAAATCATATCTTCTGAGGTAATATAATTTATGTAAACATTCATATGAAAAGTTATATGGAAATATACATTAAAAAAGTAGTCCCATATTGACAAAGAAAAAAAAAGCCGACTGCTTGCAAGTATCCCACAAGTTCTCTTCAGGATATGTTAATTTAATAGCAAATCTAATAGACTCCATTAAATTACACTTACTGTATAAAAACGTTTGCATCCTGCCATTTTTTGTCCCAATACGATATGATCTATTTCTTTATCCGACATCTCCGACATCACAAATGAAATAGGAATAATAATAAAAAAGTTGGCGTACAGTGACTCTAGCATAAAGCCCTATGTACGTATTGGTATCGTGACTTATCTGTTATTTGGTTAAACAAGTTGTTTGCAGAGACATTTAGTACATACACTCGTAGCAAACTAAGTTTTCAGTGTGGGTGTAGCAGTAAAGAATAGCCCCGCGGTACAACGGTCGCGATCTGGCGAAACTCCTTGCGTAATGTCTTTTGACGAACGATCTACATATATGGGCGTGGCCAGCAATAAAACCGTTCTGAAAAGTTCAATCTCTTTAACCCTTATGGGCTTAACGTAAAATAAAAAGCAATATTTCTGTTACACAAAATACAAACAACAGGTAAATTAATTTGAAACAAATAAACCTAATTTGTATATACATATGTATACATTTTATTTATATCAGATGATGCGGTTATTAAGCAATCAGCGAGAGAAAATTAAAAACAATCTTAATGGCCGATAGATGTGAATTAAGCCAAAACACCTCTGTTAGCACAAATAACACTAAAATAATGTTTGAGCATACATTAACGACGCTCGCAAGCGACTTCAAGGCTGTCACCTACTGTCGGACGACCCACAAGATGACACTACGAAAACTCACAAAGGTCGTATAGACAACCCGCATGAATCCGTGAATATTTAGTAGATAAATGACTTCTGTCTCACTCACTTAACTTGCTCGCTCGTGGCTGCGCAGCTTGTGATGCACTATTGTTCTTTTAATACGACACAAATAACAAAATTTTATTTTATTTTAAACAAAAAAACTTAATAAGCGTCATAATTACATCGCCGTCAATAACTTGTGCGCTTCAGTAGCAGCGGCATTGTTGAGTTCGTCATCAATTATGTAAATAATAATAATAACTATTGCATTTATACACATTCCTGTGAATATAATTATTTTGTTGTTGCCTATCAAGTCATACATGTTCTCAGTACATACATACACACATCGCTTCAATAAAATTAGAAGTTGATGATCTACAGATATGCGGATAGTGACAGCTTTACTTTACGAATAGGCGCCAATTTCAACAATAATATAAACACAACTTGAAAAGGAAATAACGTATTAATAAATATCGTAGAACTTGATTATACGCAAGGCTAAAAGTAAAATATTTACTATACACTTATGTTTTTGTCATCAGGTACTATTACTCCCACGTATAACATGGATATTTTAATAAAACCATAAATATTACATTGAAAACAGCATAGTTTTTCTTAAGCTAAACATATATAACATGAAAATAAAAGGCAAGTATATGATCGTATTTAATAACTAGCTGTGTCCGCGACTTCGTACGGGCTAACTTAACCTAACCTATACGTGATGATTAACATAAATTGACATAACTTCTTTATTTGTTATCCCTTTTAAATAACAAAAAAAAACACTAAATGTTAAGAGAAGTATATCACAAGCTAATCCTGAAAACTGCATTCAAATGGGATAAGCCGTTTCTGAGATTAGCGCGCACAAACATACGGACAGACAGACAAAATGAAAAACCATTGTTTTGGTTTCTCTTGCGTATATAAAGCCCCCCATAATGAATTTTTAAATATATTTAACATGTACAGACAGGGGTTAGTTACAGGTTTATTATATGTATAGAAGATGATGAGTTTTTTAATATTTTACAGCATACCAGTAGCAAGCGGAGAATACTATATAACACATATAGATCTCGTAGCGAAGGCGGTAGGCAGATGTAATTAGTGTGCGCTGTGGCAATAAGCGTGTTGGACGCAACCGAGATGCCGACGAGATGGTTCTCACGCGACATGCTCTCCCTATTACCACTTCCTTCGTTATGCACCGTAGAAAATATTAATTAAGTAACATCATTCTTGTATTTCCCCGAAGAGGTAGGCAACGGAGTACAGTACACTCTAACGTTTCACTAGTTGCGTCCCACTGTGGCATAGAGAATGAAATTATTGACATTTATCGAATACTAATCCAGACTGCAATTGAAATGTTATAAAGCATTATAAAACATAATCCATAAACCACTACGAAATTGTAGCGCAGAACTTCCTCCATATTTCCATTAGCTACTGCGTTCATTGTAAGTTAAACTTAACCATCTACTGTTTGTAATTATGACATCAGAGGCCTTGAGTAAAATAGAAAAAAAAAACTGCGATGCCACTAAGCGGTATGCGGTTGTTAAGTCATCCTTATTGTAATTAAATTTATTACATGTGATAGAAAATTACCAGGATACTGCATACGTTATAAGGTCGTCACAGATGGAGCTATAATACACGTAGCACGCCATATTACCATTTATTACATCATATTTTTTATAATAATGCTCAAACACAAAGTTACATATAGTTACCGTCAGTGATAGTTTCGTGTAATATGTATTAAATATAAGTACGTATCTATATACGTACATATATATTTTAGCGCCGTCTCTGACGACGATTCGTAGCGGTTTCCATTTATTATATCACGGCTGTGCAGGTTTGACTTCAGTGTTGTGTGGGGGATAACATTGTCATGCGACACGCAAGCACTGACCGGATAACCTCGACATTGTTCCATTGGATAAACAAGAATAATAATCAAGATGTACATCCGTCAAGTTCCTGTAATATCGGTCACTGCTCTGCTCGGAGAGCTACACCTTACTCTCTTAATCGCTATTCTTTTTTTAACCCTTTTATCATTCCATTGTTGCAGACGGACATTATCTCAGAGAGGGTTAATGACATAGTCCAATCACCACACCAAGTCCCTCATTGGGTAGGTAGAGAGCACCGAGTGCCCAATATCTCTATCCTTACACACCTGACATGCTTTTTCTACATTAATTATATATTTCATACATGTGCGCAGATTTTGGCCACCTTTGAATCCCCCCTTAACCAGTATCTGACCTATTTGTTCAATGTAGGTGAGCCTAGTCTCAATTGGCAAATTTGATGTACAAAAAGTTAATTATTAACAAATATAATCAAGCTACAATATGCTTAAGTAAAACAATGAAATCATAATTCTTGTAGTGTACCAAAACAAAACCAGACAATAGTTACGAAGTGCACAAAAAAGAGTATTGTGTATACAGTTTGATAATTAGGCATGTGCAGTAAAAAATTGAAACTTCCGTTGAATTTAACTGAACGCTTAAGTTCCTCACAACTTAAATAAAATAATAAGTCTCCTATAAGCAACATGTCATGAGGCTATTTGTAATATACGAGTATACAGGAAAACCTCAATAAGTGACATCATGTTTCTACTTATGAACTTCAGCTACCTGAGCTGTTTATACTGAGAATGCTATTTTTCTCATAATTGCTACTCAAGGTTTTTTCATTATGAAGAAGATAACGTAATAAAGAATATGGAATCAGCAATAATAAATAAAATAGAAGTCACGACTTGAGGGATCAATAGGTGGGTAATGATATCACTTGTCACATCATCATCTGATGCATCACTTTACTTAACACTGCAGCTCGGTCATGTTTCAGGAAGATATACTCATATCTTGAATATGTTGTATAGCACATTTTCTTCGCTGATATTTGCATCTTCAAAGTATAAAAGTTTTTTTATGAAACAAAACTGACATCCATTTAATTATTAAGCGTATTTACAATATAATTCAATATGTAATCAGCGATATCTCGGTGGTTTAGGAAACAGCATATTACTCAGAACGTTCTATGTTCAAATTCTGACTCGCAAATCATTACATAATTTTGGGCGTTTTTAAGACTAAATGTTCCTTTCTATTTTCTGGAGTGGAAATCGCTACTTGGCAACGTAGTGTGGGATGCCCTCCAACTAGGTGGAGTAACGATATACGCAAAGTAGCTGGCAGTGGTCGGATGCGAAGAGCTGAAGATCGAACTAAGTGGCTAGCTATTGAAGAGGTCTATGTCCAGCAGTGGACGGAAAAAGGCTGATGATGATGATGTTCGTTTCTATAACGGTGAAGAAAAACAGTGTGAGGAAACCTGTTCACCTTAAAGTTCTCCATAATATTCTCTAAAGCGGGTGTAGTTCGTCAACCCACACTTGGCAAGCATGCAAACTATGGTCTCATCCCTCCTCACTCTAGTGAAAAACGTTTAATATTGGAACGACGAGGGTTGACGACGACAACGACGATGAAACAATATGATGGCGCCATAACAAATCAGGAACGTTTTATCGCATAATGTCACGCCCACCCTATATTGGTCACTTATAAAACTAATTTACATAATCTTTTAGGTACTTTTTAAAGTCTCTTAATCGTTCCAGGTCGTACACGGTAGGCAACAAATACTAAGCATAACAAAAATCTTCAGGGAGAAGCGAAACCATGTTCACAAAATTTTCATGTGCCAAGGGAGATCAAGATTTACCTTTCTTGGCCAAACAGATCAACTGACTGATGAGGCTAGTCTCCGAAACTGGCGCGCATTTATGAGGATAGTGGTGATTGTAGAAAAAGCACGGCTACATTACAGCATCACGCTGGGGTGATGATAGAAAGCTAAAAAAAGCTAAATAATTAAATAACTAATTAAAAAGCTTGTATTCGCACTAATAATCGAATGGCACAAGCGCTTTAAGTGTTTCGGTTAAATTTGAACGTTTTACCTGTTAACATTTGTAAATTCCAGCACAAACTAAGAGCAAATCATAGGCATATATTCTAATATATTAATATTGTCACAAGAGACATGGCTATATACACGTTATTTTATTACATATACGAGAGTATAAAACTGTGCAGTAATATTTAAATAAGCTTGCAAAGCGGCTGCCGCAACCAGTGTCTCCTATATTATTATGAAGATCGTACACACTAGTGGCATCATAAAAGTAGGAAATCGGCTAGCAATGATTTTATGATCAGGTCTTACTAATGCTATGTTATCTCGTGACAAGATAACAATAATCCCAGGAAACCAGTATAGCAATCATGTCAAGGCGAGGCGTTACTTTTAAAATTATAAAAATAGGTGCTACACTGCCTCCACAATGTAAGGTAAGCTTAAGGATTCGTAATAATACCAGTTGCAAGTTATTACCATTGAAACTTGAAAGATCGATGACATCAGAGCTAAGCGACTGAGTCAGTAAATGGAACTTGATATAGAAATAATTGCTGCTATTTTATTTTCCCTTTTTTATCAATATGTTTTATTAATTAAAATAATTGCATCTGCCGTGTGCTGCAGATATTAGCTTAGACTTAAAATGCCAAAGATATACTGAGGTTTCAATACCTAATAAATGTTTGTTCTATATTCAAATAACATATTTTTTCGTAATTGTTCTCACCAACTATCGCATCACCAGATATTTATTTATCTATGAGATATGGGAATAACGATGAATAATAACAGGTAGGCCGATACATATTATGAAGTACGGTTTAGTAACGTTACCTCACCTATGCGAGTGGGTGAAGGACCTCGACCGCTATTTCGTTAGCCTGTCGCTTGTCCATTACCTACTTAGTGCGACAAAGGGTGTAATGAGTCACGTTTTGCTGGACGTTCGCTATCTTATATCTAAAGTAAAATTATTTTCTATCATTGAATTAAATATATAGATTTACATATGTCATATTTAGTAAAGTATTCCGTGTTAAATTTAAATCAGAACTGATTTCTAGGTTTTAAAAAAAAATAATTTAACTAACCCAGGGTAAATGCCCGTCTTCCCTGCAGCTCGGGACCAGAATACGAGAATCCTTCCGTTTCTAGAAGATACCGAATACCTCCCGATATAATAAAAGGTTAACTTCTTGTAATATCTAGATCAGACACGTCGGCTATTTATTCAAAAGTAATTAGATATATTGTCTAGTGTCTAAACTAACAATCGAAAAATTTTGCCAACAATTTTTCTTAAGTTCATGTTGAGTTTAACCATTGCATTCAGTACTAATCTAGAAAATATTTATCCCTGACTTTAGACCTGTCTTTGTGTACGTTAATATCGCAAAAGAAATCCCAATCCCTATGGTTTTATAAAAGTCTTCTTCAAAAAAACTTGTACTATCCCGAAACTACTGCAATGAAATAACGGTGATGTGAATTCAAGTGGTACTGTACTTGAACTTCCAAAGATATATTATTCTGGACTTATTTGGTTAAAAAAGACGGCTTACGCCTATTATATTATTAAAAAAAGACGGCTTACGCCCGTTTCTTTCTAATAGGTACCGTACAATTTCAGTTTTCAGTCTGTTGACTGGTATTATTCGTGATAGCCTGTATCATGAAGCCCATACGTAAAGTGGTCGGCAGCATTTGGATGCGACGAGCTAAAGATCGAATTCAGTGGCGTGCTTTTGGAGAGAGCTATGTCCAGCAGTGGACGGGAGTAGGCTGATGATGATGATATGCATTCATGCCACTCGATACGACAAAATCGATAAGATATACTAGTCTTCTAAGCTCCCAACCGTATATTGAATACAAACAAGTACGAACATAGCTCCATAGCAGAGGTTGTTTGCTGGATACCGCGAAATTTCATCAACCAATTTATTTCATCCAAAACAACGAACAAGGCATAATTGAGTCTCCCCATTAGGGACTGGGCCAATCTGAGCGACTAACCGCCGCCGGCCATCTGTTTTAAAACTCCCTGCTCGGCATTCGGCGTTTCGGTTATGACAATAACCTGCGGTTAGCTTTTATGTCCTGTAAAACATCGGAAATTTCATCTCATCGGACGTTATGTTGGACCCAACACAGAATTGTTCATTGTCACTGTCTATTTTGAGGGCTGCTATAAAGATAAATCGTGTTATACTTGTTCTATAAGATGAATATTATATAAAATATATCGTACCTTCTTAGGTACTGTGCTATACAGTTTATGCTGTACCGATAATACTGAGCATTAACAACGGGCACAGATTAGGCAGGGTATCTGATAACATATACCCTTGGAACTAGCTCTTTTTTCAGTCCAAGAAAATTCTATGCAGCTTATAATTTTTGCTGTGATAAAATAATAACAATGCCTGAATTGGAAAAAATGTAGTCCGTCGTTTTGGAGCGGCGTCCATCTTGGATTTATAATTATACTGAACGAGAGTGTGTGCCAAATTTCAGATCAATCCGCAATAGAAAGGGAATAAAATTACTGTTACTATTATACATTTGACCTGTAAATAAGGTTAGCTAAATCAATCTTTTAAAAGACTTCTACCCATATACAGGTACGTCTCGATAAGGACTAAACTGAAACGTTATTATAGAAACATACATAGTTCTGCTGCACATACGTACTGAATGTTAATGTACAATACAGCATTTCTTGCCTACAAGAGGTTTGTAATATCCAAAGAGTAAAGTTATTATAAGCGCAGTGAACTGTTAGTCCACAGAAATTAATTAGAGACTAATCACTTCTTTTAAACCCCCGTCATTTGTTTGGATACCAATTTGTTTACACTTAAGCCATCGACACACATCCGTCTTCCAAATGACTCAGACCACGCGACGGATAATGTCGGTAATTCAAGGTCTCCACAATATTAGGCACTTTTGGCGCGTCGTTTTTAGATTGATTTTTTATTCTAAACGTGTATTCCGGTACGTTATGAATATGACCTTTTTTATAAATATAATCCTAGAAACAACTGATATATTAAATCTTATTAAGACAAGTTTCGAGTTTCGGTTTGTATACAGAATAAAAATTTTACACGTGCAGATTATTGGAAGTCAACGGCAAGGATAGAATTATTTTAAGCCTTACTGGTTCGTAATATTATATTGAAATATCTATGAAAAAAAATTTAAAATAAATTGCTCTTCAGTTATTGAACACTTTTTATTTATTATTAAATGATTCCATACGAACTCACATATTTCCAATGTGTCACTCTCACCAACCTGTTGCACGTTCGTACACCTAATAAGTACATAGGAAATAGAAAATAAATTCTATGATTCATATAAACACCCAGCCTTTCAAGTCTGATAGATTTAATTTACTGTACGTTTTTTACAGTGTCCCATAAAGCTTTTTAAATTTGACAAGATGAGGCAACGCTTTTAAAAGTTGAAACATTACAAAGCAACTTATATTATACGAGTAGATTCCAGTTTCGAATGTGGCTCATTGAAACAGTTTTTATTAGATCAGTTATTTTAATATTCATAAATAAATCTCCTATTTTAATAGTACATTATTGTTAAATGTCAATAACGTAGTCAATGAACAACATTTTCTTGTGTCTGTTGCGTATATTATTTTTATCTATAATTTATTATTATTTATCAGACGCATTCCAAAAGATCATGTGGTTTTTTTTCATTTTATTTTTTTTATAGAATAGGGGGCAAACGAGCAAAGGTTTCGATATTCCTGATATTAATAATAAATTATTCTTGTGAATACTTATATATACCACATGCATAGTTCTTATATACACCATGCATTTTGTAATTAATAATAATTTTGTAATTAACTATGGAATAGGTGGGTGAGTCTATTATCATATACCGGGCAAAAATCCAGACCGAACCATTACTAGAATTTCTAAGATAGAAAAATTAAATAGTATCCGACATGATGATCAAACCCGGGACCCTTCAATTGGTGAGACACGCTTGCAGCGAGCATCGAGGTAGTATTATTAATATTACAATATGATAATAAAACTTATAAGAAAATATGTAACATATTTATATTTCTATATTCATTGTAACGACAAAATAAGTTTGATAAATTTCCAACAATTATGCCCCGATATTTCAAATAATAACAATCAATATTGACGGCAAAATTCTACTTAACTTTCTGGTTTCGTTGTAAGATTATATTATGACCATGCAATAAATTATATGACCATACAATAAATTTTTATGACCATACAAAAAGCGTTCGCTGTACGTAACTCCTAAACAAACGAGGTGATGGCGGGACCAGTTTCCATCAGACATGGTTTTCACGAGGGTTCAACGTTCGCGTGTTTGAGCAGATGCCACGCCGGGGCCGCACTGCGCACACCTAATACGATGACCGTGTCACTGACTACAGTCTCTACTAGACACTATTGTCCTAAGGCGCGGCCGGCGTGCGCTTGGCGACGTTGCCGCAACACGAAATTCGTACAATGAAACAATGGCTCTCTTTCCAATGAGTGCAATTTTTAGAACGGTTTTTTATTTGACTTTATAAGAATTTATTGTGCTATTTATGTATATACATATTATATGCACGAGAAATCGATTCGCACACAAAAATTTAGAAGAAAATAATTTTATGTTTTTTATCGTATGTATTACTACAGTGCAGTATGCGTGCAGTTCAATGCAATGCAGTTCAATAGTTAAAGAAACATTCAAATGCGGTTATTCCCTTGAAATAAAGTTTAAGTGTGTGCTATTGGTGATAAAATTACATTTATACATGGCAGATGCGTCCATTACTTAGTTTTTCCTTTACCGCACATT
>DWMG01002706.1:0-12829 GCA_018244855.1 Elbella merops
GTGGTCCGTGTGTTTTCAATAAAAGGCGATACCGGTCGAACGGGCATTTAGAATAGTTCGCCTCTCACACGCGCATACACGATAGAAAAGGAATTAACTAAGACAACGTAATAATACCTAGAATATTCTGGAAAATCGCAAAATCTAAAAAGTATCGAATGGTAGTTTTTCTTTGATCGAACTGTATGTTATCATTACCGTATTATTTCATTATATAAACTTAATGTTCTCGTACAATAGACTTAAAATGTAAGAAATATATATTAATTTCAATCTATAAGGATATTTAACGTTCTTAAAGTACTTCGAAGCGTCCTCAGTCCCAAATGTCGGCATAATCCTAAAGTTCGTCCAATGAGCAAAGACAGTCAGCGAATCTCTATCTCGCTTAAGTAAACAATGTACGCAAAGCTTAGTGAGAGTGTTCATCTTCATCAGCCTCTCTATGTCCGATGATACATAGGTCTCCCCTGAAAGGGTTTCTGGGCATGTGGGCTGGGGATGTAGCTTATGTCTAATTATATCTAAGTTAGAAAAATAAAATAATACCTAACTTGGAATTAAACCCAGGATCTCTTAATCAGCCATTGCGCTTGCAGCCACTCGGCTAACAAGACAGTCAACCAACAAACAAACTAAAGACATTTATATAATTTATATACATATCTTCAATAATAGGTCAATATTATAAGCTTTATTATTAAAGTTTAGATACGTTAACCTAAACAAGCTCAATAAAAGTCAGATTTACAATTAAATGAACTATGGTCGAATTTCGACTAACGCTGGACCAGTAACACTAAAACAATTGAAAAGAACACATGAATGTTACAAGACGAATGCTGATGGGTTTCATTTGCGTTGTCAAGATGGCCGATTAGGAACCGTTAGTGGACAACAATTTGTTGTTGCATCCAACAGCGAATGTGTATGATTGATGATAGTATACTTGTTCATTTACAATCATTATGAGTATTTAAGTTACGAGTCAGTAGTATCCGACACGGGCACGCGTGTATGAGAATGATGGATGCAGAAGAGACACTTCAGGTTTGTGAGAAGAGAACTATTAGTCACTGTTCTTTGACTCCGCAAGCGACTTGGCGTGGTAGTATAATAATAATAAAAAAAGAAAAACATATCACGACTGTAATCACCGAAGATTGTTGCAGAGGAGTGTAGTACAGCCCCACATTTCACCAGTTACGTTTAAGTCCTATGGAATAGGTGGTGAGGTGGCACAGACCCAGACTCCGAGTCACTACAAGACATTCTAAATTTGAAAAATCCAATAGTACCCGACCCCGGATTTGGACCTAAGACCTCCTGATCGGCAGTCGCGCTTGCAACTACTCGACCAACGAAACGGTCATAATAATAACAATAATAACTACAAAATATATGACATATTACAATATTAATTAAAAAATTACATCACTAAGGGCATCGATATTTGACACGTAGCAATCTGCTACTATTTGGAAGCCTTTTCCATTTATCATAAACTATAGCCGCAAGTGGAAGCCGCCAGTCGCAGCCGCAGCGACAGAGGCGCGGCTATCAACACGTGTTCCATTCCAATCGACAACAGAAGCTGTCGAGACGGCATTGATACCGACTGTTGTGCTAACGAGGCCGCTTGGAAACTAGTTTGTATCGTTTATCTGCATCGCTACACTTGCTGTTGGATTGTACTCAAACATTTTCAGTCTGTCGAACGGGGAAAGCTGGCACGGTTCATGTTGAACACTGCTGAGTAATTGACTGCCCTGTTGGTTCAGTGGTTGGTCATATGACGGTTAATAAGGGGTTCTAGGTTTGATTCTCATTTGGCATAATCATTTGTGTAATGACGACTGTTTTTTTCTTTCAGTTTATTATTAGGGTCTATCGTTTATAATATATGATATAATGAATATTAAAACCGTATTCATTTAAATTATTTCTTAAAACGGCTCTACGAGATTCACAGTTCGAGCGAAAAAGCCAGAAGAAAAACTCTCAGCATTATTTTAATTTTAATACCCTACAAATGTTATCTAAATAAAACTACACATATGTAACTCTGAGAAGCATACTTAAATTCATACAGGCAACACCTAACTCGTTTAGCTCAATATTTACGTAATAACTGAGAAAAAATATATTTAACTAACAATATTAAATTATAACACCGCTTATCGATTTCTTAGAAGCAATATTAAATAAGTTAAATTTAGTCATGATAATATTTCATTCGGCATTCACTACGAGTATCTTGTTCAGCCTGTGTCGTTGAGGCTACTCCCAATAAGCGCTAACATATTCTGTCCTCGGTCTTCGAAAAATCCTTTACGATTAAGGACATTTCATTATAATAAATCAAAATATTGACATACATTTACATTTATCAAAGGTAAATCCTACATACAAGTTAAAAAGAAATTAATGAATCTAGAAAAATACCTTGCGGTTTATAAAGATATTTGGCGCTTCTCATTGATTAACCCGTAAGGAACTTGGCGTGATGGTGCAATAATATAATAATAATAATAATAATATAAAAGTACAATACGACTTGTACAGTCAGTGTACATTTAAAATCATAACTAATTTTAGCTGGCAGAAATTAGCATTGACGCAAGTAAGGCGGCTGCCATCGATGGCAACTTAAAACAAATGACTGCCGGGTGTTGGTCGTAAAGTCGACTTACGGCAATAAATCCTATATATTATGTAGGTATACTGCACAAATTATTGATGCTGAATACCTAATAAAATCCTTATAATATTGATGTAATATGTACTTAGGTAGTTATCTAACCTGCAATATATGTATCTTGCATGAAGAATTTCTTCTCGAAATGTAATAAAACATAGTATGGGAAATCATCGTCAGCCTCTAGTTGTCTACTGCTGGACATAGGCATAGTATGCGAAAAAGTCAACAAAACTAATAATGACTCATATTCTATCAAATTATTTTTCCCAATTCATAAACAGAATTTCACACATCTATAAGCGTAGAGATACTTGACATTCGGCGTCTTTACCTACCCCGTAGGGGACCTAGCATGGTGATACTCTTATAATAACAACTAAAACAGTTAAACAATCGCTACTCAAATACACATTGCATCTAAATTGGAACGTCTGATGCGACTACACGCGTCGAGCCCTTCGAAGCGGAACAGAGAACTTGATTAAACGTGTGTTTAATATGTCAAAACTTGAGCGCAGCGGTCGTTACAAAGGACGACGGCAGCAATATGTCGTGGTAATGAAGCAGCAGTAGCATTCCTTGCACCCCAGTACTCATTCTAACTGCAAAATCAAACGCACTCGCTGATTTAACTCAGGATAAGTTGTGGCGTCTCAGCCAGCGTATATATTTATTTATTAATTCAAAGCAAATTTTAATTTATTTTAGTTCTATTACATTAGTATAACATATATAAGTTCCAATTGGAAATATTTGCTTCTGTTTTTATATTGTGTTATTATTTATTTATACCGAGACATGTACATGTTACCGTACATGTTTGTACCGACACACCAAGAAATTACAACACAAGTTGTATTAGAACTCTATTCTATATATATGTATATAGCGAAAAACCACTGAAACTGATACTATTATAAGCATTACATATTTTCATATAACTCAAAAGCCAAAGTTACATATACATTCCCTAAAATTTTTTTCGCGAACACCCCTTAATCGATGAAGCAAGTCCTTAAGTAGTCCTTTCTCAATATACGAGTAGGTGACGTGGCATCGTCTAAAAATAATAATAATAAACAAAGTAAAATACTTATAAAAAAATTAATCATCTCTCGTACAAGCCACATCTGTACCTCATGAAGCAGCTGTTTAGTCATTGCTAAAAGTAAAAATATCCCAAACCATATCTCAAATAAAAAACATTGTACAAAGAAGTACCTTTTTATCCACCCTTCAAAGCGCTAAAGTACACAAATTATCCGATGATTACTGTCTCGAGAGGTCCGAATGGCGAAATTGAAAACAGAAACTCTAACTATCAATATTTACCTCTGAGCTAATCGTGCTTTATGAGTTCTGAAGTTATACAAATCCTGCAGGTACTCTGTAAAGGACATGTTTATGTTTTATATACGAATTTGCAAGGAATTATTATTACTGCGTAATAAAAGTGTCCTTCTCCATAATTTTCTCTAAGGTGTCTTATGTGTGTCCACATGCATTATGTACGTGGTAGACTGCGTTGTGAATCTATAAGTTTGATGATGATGGTGATCAAAATTATGTGATATCTGTATACGAACATGAACTATACAAATTAAACATATTTTGGATTCAAAAAGCATTCACACCGCACTCAATTTATTAATTAGAGTGTGGTGTAAATGACATCGAGAATTTGGTTTAATGCAGGTGTCATTTATGAAAAATTTCTATTAATATAGTAATTTATTAAATAATTTATTGGTTCAGTAAGTTTTCTTACTGAGTAGGCGAATTTTTAAATATTGAATGTTAAATATCATTGTTCTTATAGACTTTACCAACATGAGAAAATATCATGTGGGTGCGTTTCCGCGCCAGGTGCGCACGTATATCATCCCGCTCCGCTTGTACACCCGCTGATAGTGCCACTGAGCGACACGCCAGCCAGATTTGATTTTAGGTCGTCGCCGCCTTACATAACAATTGGATAATGAACCACTCGCCGCTCTCGCACGTCCACACTGATTTAGACACGGCATGTGTTTCGCTGAAAATCTACCTTACACTTGCAATTGCTATCGTATTATATCATATATAGTATGTACATATATGATACTTAGTCTACCAAACTGGCATTCGTGTATAGGGAAGGTGAATTTAGAAGGGGGTAGAATAGAGACATTTAGCTTGGTTTTATCTGCCTACCACGTCAAGGAACTGGCGTGACATTGTGACACCTCTTAAACAATTGTTCACGAGGACCACGAAATTGTGGTGGCCCATAGTAAATAATGTTATCAAAAGTTTTATTATTACATTCTTAGATACAATCTTCTTTCTCGATATCTCACAAAGAGAAGATTTGAGAAGTTAATTCACTACGCCAGACAAAATCGTCAGGAATATGTTAATTTTTTTGAATAATTTATGACATTCTAGATATACAAGGATAGCAGTATAAGTCAAAATGTTTTGGTTATCGAATTTATCGAAATCTATACCAATGTATTTATCAATTCGAACGATATTGCGGTCAGAGGTTTCGCTGGGTGGTACACACGACATAAAATTTTGACAATCTTAAGATTTATTTGATGGATGCTGTTGTTGTGTTCACCCATTTTAATAAGATTCACTGATAAGATTATTACAGTTTTCTAGCACTAGATATAAGTAAAATCTCTATTATAATACTATATAACTTTATAGATCAAAGTTAAATCCCAGAGGTGGGATTATGAACAAATTTCCTTTAGAGGAGACCTATATCAGCAGTAGACAGAGTGATGATCATGACACTAAAAATATACAACTAGAAATATTATGACTTTTAAACGAATGTCGTGTAGTAAATTAAAATGTAGACTGGCACTCCATTGGATCCTGAATTCAAATTATGGCGCACATTTCTTTTAGCATTTCTTGAATAGCATTTTCTGTAACAGTGAAATAAAACATCGCGAATAAACCTACCAGACTTAAAATTTTCCATTACATTTTACAAGGTATGTAATGTCTACCAAATCGCATTTGGGCAGCATTATGTCCTTAACCATTCTCATTCTGGGAGAAGACCCCTGACCAACAGTGGAAGACCAACAACAGAGTTGATAATGACAAATTTAACAGTCACTCTAACATTCCATCGATAAGACAATAAAAGAAATATAATATTAATAAACGATGTATGTATGTTCACACATGGACTCATTACAAGTATTAATACGAGAGTAGGCATATTTCATTTAAGTGTAGAAAACCAACGAAACGATTTACATACACTTTGTGTTCAACCTTCGGTGTCATAATGCGTGTCAACATGTAGCTATTATTAAAACCAGCCTTAGGCTGAACGCCTTCCTATTGTAGTCAACGTATTGATATATATGAACAATTTAGCGGTTTTTTTAATAAATCTGGAGTCCTATTCCACACAAAGTCGCTACAAACAACAACACACTAACAGAAATAAATATAAGATTATTTAGGCCTGTACGAATAAGAATTCCTACAGGCTTATTAAAATTAGCAGCAACTGTGCTTTAACGGCAGTTGCTTCTGACTACTGCGAAATCGATAACTACTTCTGATACTGATCCACATATCCATAAATAAATCAAAAAATAAGTCTCACCAAACCCTAAGTTCAACTTTAATAAACAAATAAGGTTACGAAGACCTAATCATAATATTGAAGATGATATTTTTAAACGTTCAGTATGAACGTCGTCCATTTACTAAAAATAAATGAGACCATCTCTCAAGATGTCCAGGATCATCGCATCTATCATCATTATTGAATTCACCTTTCATCGATTTTATTAAAGCTCCCTCATCTCTCCTTCATCCTTTGATCGATTCTAAAAAAAACAGGACACTTTTGAAATCGCTTGGTTGTCCCGTTCTGCTTGTTTGTCACCAGAATTTTATATTTCATTTCTCGGTACTGTTCAAAAATTGAAATTATTTCCAGGCCGAAATTCGAATTCGGATGAGGTAAAAAAAGTATTGTAATTTTTGACATATTTTTTTAATTCACAAAATGAAGTGAAATTTCTAGAAACAGAAAGAGTTTTGTAGTATCGATATATCGATTAAATTTGATCGATTGGGAGCGACATAATAGCGACTGCGCGGGCCCGACTCACGCTTGGCGTGTTTTTTACCATTTCTTCCTCGCTCGGTGTCGTGATTAAGAGATTTATTGCGTCGGGGGGCCGCGCTGATAGACGCACAGCATCCGACAAGGTCACTCGATTGCAGTTCAGACACCTAAACGTAATTGATAAAATGTTTATTTGTATTGACGCGTTTATATTTTTTAAATATTTCTGTTCAGTCAACGTTTAACTATTAAAAACGGGTAAGCTTCTATCTTATTCATAGAAGACTATGGCCACGTTTCTTAGTCTGAGAAGAATCTCTAACCAATAATAGCATAATAAAAAGATTGATAGTGATAATGCTGATAATGTTGATGTTAATGATAATGGTAATGTGGGCTGACTCATAATCAACCATATTCCAACACTTGTTTTTCTCAATCGTTTTATTAGTGCAAAAAATCTTTCTAAATCCGCTACACGTACATGTGACATTATCTTAATAATAGATATGTATATACATAGACATTTATTTGTGTTATCAAAATATTGTATAATATAATGATACATTAGAATGATATGCATGAAATATGGATAAATATTGATTGACATACTTACATAGAACTATGTATATTAGTAAGAAACACTAAGAATTACTACTGTCAATAATTTCATTTGTTAAGTCGTGGCAAGGTGCCAATAACCTGAGAATCTTCTATATTAGTCACATTAGTTGTAGTTCACGACAATGCGTTATTGTATAACAAAATAATGTATGTACACATCAGTCACGAATATTAGAACATGAGAATTGTGCTACAAACGACAGATTGGAAGCCATTTTATGCATTAAACTGGATGTTCAATTAGGGAGTCCCTCAAATTCATGTCCTAACTGAAAATGATAATATATTTGTAGTATAGTACTTTACTTTGCTCTCTGATTTAACGCAGAGTACGATTGCTATTTGAAATTGCGAAAGTGCATGGGTTTGAACGGCTAAAAATATTTGGCAAAATACAATGATCATTATTTTATATACATTTAACAATAACAAATATAATTATTAACAAGAAATACATACTATCCGAGATGAGATCCACCTCCAATATTGGAACGATGAAACAGTCGATGATGTACATTTGCACACTTGATGAATCAATGTTCTTTATAATGAAAGTTTATATAATATAACATCTACCAATGTCGCTATCGTGGACTCGGCGATGACGTCACCTCGGAGATATTTTCACCAGCGGTTATATTGTTCCACGCAAAAATACACTCAGGGTCATTAGACATAGCTGGCCGATCTATCAGGGCGTGTAACTGCAGCATCATATCGCATGCGTTATCTGCGAGAGTTTATTGGGCCAGCCATGCGTGCTATTTACGACGCGGTAAAAATACATTTACAAACCGACCCGTGACATGCCGCCGGTGCTTATCTGATTTCGAGCACGCAATTCTCTTCATCTAATCCACTGATGCGGTGATGCGGGCCGTCAACAACGGTTCTGGGTGATTTGGTGATGATATAAGACCAGTCAGCAGCTAGTGGGATGACGATCTGACTGCAGGCTGAATCTCGAAGCGGCAAGCCGAGGACAGTGTACTAAGTCGCTCATGGGTTAGGCCTGTGTTCAGTAGTGGACTGAGATAGGCTGATAATGATGATGATGAAGCTGCTGGTGTTGAAGTATTCGTAACACAGTGAAGGCACATCGCGCTAAATTCTAGTCGGAGAGTGCTCAGAGAAAAATTTACTAGGGAAAAATAAGGCTTACAGCGTGGAAGGAAATAATTAACATAAGGAAATTAATATAAGGAAAACTTAATCTAATAGGGTAAAGCATCTATGATTGTTGAATGGTTCAGGCTTCGTCCTCCCTATGGCTGTATCAGATCGAGTTAACAGACCACATCTTTTTAGTTTTCGAAATAGTGTGCATTTTCGGAATTAAATGTTATTGGCAAAAATCACCTAAAAATTTTACACTCCTTAATATATAAACTTTTTGTAAGTGAGGTAGTGCCAAGCTACACTAGACCAGGTTGTTACAATAGTACTTTATGCTTGTAACATGCATCTTAACCCATCTCATTCAGAACGACAAAATGTGTCCAATAAAAGAAAATTAAGAAATGTTTAATTGCGAAGTCTTATTGGCTTTAAAGCGATTTTAGCCTATTACAAAATTGTAGACGCTCATATAGGAAAAGCGTAATTGTCACTTGAAGACAGAGACCCATATCGTTAAAAAAGGTGCAAAAGCGATTAAAAAAGTTAATTTTCGTTCGTCAGTATGCATCTATGGCGATAATAACGCACCGCACTCACATCGTGGACTGATCGCGTTTATCTCAACCTGTCCGAAACTACACGAAAGGAGAACCGGAACGCATTCGTTCCGATCGCACATCGGGTTCATCGCCTCCGCGTTACATAAATTAACGAATCCAGCGATCCCTGATGTGACTGTGGACTTCTGAGGATCGCTCATGGGCTCTTTAATTACACGCTCTTCAGTTACACTTAGCGATTGCATATTATTATTATTATTATGTCATCTACACGCCGAGTTAACACAGAGAGCGCGTAGAATCAAATATCTCTATCTTCACAGACCTGAGATTCTTTTAGATCGATCTCTCTCTTGTTACGCGCACCTCGGTTTTGGAGACCTAAGATTCCCCCATTAGTAAACCATACCCGATACGTACTAATGGGGTAATTACTTGGTCGGTCAGATAAGATACTTGGTCGGAACAGTGGAATCTCGGGCACATTCGGCATCTTCATCCACGAATATTTGCTCAGAATGTTATAGTGTTTATGAATCGCCGAATTAGGCAAGCGATTGCTTTTTCCTCTTTATGGAAAAAATAGCCTACTATTCAAATGATTTCACAGCAGGTGTTCTGTACATATGTTCAGTCGTCTATTGTCGTGCGGAATTTTGTTTTGAAAGGTTTTCTCTAGAAAAATCATTTCCTTATTCTCGTATTAATACAAAAACGAGTGTCCTACTATGAACTTTATACATTCAGATGTCGATGAAAAAACTACGTGTGATTTGAACCGAAGTAGATTAATCCTCTGTAAGCTTTCTTTTAACTTCCAAGCCCAATTCCTCTTGATAACAACTAAGTGACTTCTAATATCAGAAGGCACAAAAATCCCCTCAGTTATATTTAAAAAACTCATTCAGATATACGCGTATCAATCAAATCTGAAGTATAATTGCATATTTTAAAAACTAGGGCATAAATCGTGACAATCTTGACGCAAACCAAGTTCTTAACACGCGGTCGTGTCCGATAGCAGTTTGAACGGCTGTGTAATGAGTTCCACTTCATTGGTTTGATTTGCATTCGATACTAGTGCGGAAACGTGGTTTTCTTCCACGTGACTGCGTGTGACTGCGCTCTCGATATTATTATGATCTAATTAATGGTGATGACTGAGCTCCACCGCATTACTTGTAACTAAAGCTTCTTTATGAAACCTTTTTTATAAGACTCGTATCAGTTCAGCTCAGCGTGATTCGGTAGACACAGAGATTATATGGGTATTTTACACACAACTAGGTTAGCAAATTTCGTACATAGCCAGGAAATTTTCCAAAAATCTTTGCTCTTCCATCATAAATTTCTGTACGTGTATTTGTATCTAAACCACCCGTAGCATAGGGGACCAGACATCTGGATAGACAATCTGATGCTAATAAATTTCTTCGGTCGGCAGAATTTGCCAACGTTGCGATTTATTCAATACAATGTTTCTTCTATATTTTACCCTAATATGCTTTAAATAATGATGAAGTCCAACTTCTGTGAACTTCCGTAATTAACAACAAATGGTCGCTACTCCTATATCGAAGACCTTTTTGTAATAAAAGGCGATTGAATTAGATATTAAAGTGATATTAAAAAAGAGTAGAGCGATTATATTAGATATTAAAGTGATATTAAAAAAGGAAGAAAATAATTTGTAGAAAATTTATGAACTAAGAATATATAAAAACACCTATCCAGCTATCGAAACTTTCGGAACCGTCCTGAAAGCTTTCTCCACCCTTCACTACAGTTTAATCGTTTATCCTCTCATCTAAAGATTGCATGCCGTCAGGATTGAAAGTGGTTTGAGGAAAATTAAATCCAAAAATAGCCAATATATATTTCTATTGCAAAGGTTTTTAGACAACTCAGGTTCGCTTAATGCGCAATAATGACCGTGTCAGTTTGCACTTTGCATAAATATACCACAGGATTTATGCAAAATACTGGTTTTCTTGGTAACGTCTATGTAATGAATTTCCTGTATTACTTACGTCAACAAAATATCATCGTATAAAGACGTAAATTTTGCATGGCTATTCTAGACATCAAATTAATATCCCGTTGACAGAAACCAGCATATTTGAGATAGTTAATTTCCACTAAGCATCTGGTCTGTCTTTGATTCTTTCTAGTCTTCCTTCGATTCTACAATGTCCTAAGCGTTTGTATTTTTCTGTCGTAGTCCTCTCTTGAGTTTGTACCTCTTCTCTGGCTGATTCGAAGTCTCCCCAAGGAATAAAAGACAGGAATGACAAGTTTCTAAACCATGCGCGTTATTCGCTTCTTTAATACGAGGATACTGTCTAACCCTGCCATCACAAGTCTAGTACCAGAACAATCAAGCGATACGTACAAATATATGCGAAAGGTAAGGAAAAGCTATAAGTATTAAAAAAAAAGATCACAAATTTAATAGTATTAGACTACTAATTGCAAACATTACCTAAAAGAAAATCTGAAAAAGTTGAAGATGATCGATCATAAGAGATAATTTAATGTTCTGGTCTAATTAATTTGCGAGAGCTACTTCAGTTTTATTCGAAATCGGGATTCACTGTTGTGAAATCACCACGAACTACAGAAAGCACTTAAAATCAGATAAAATTTAAAGCGTTTAAAATTTCCGAAATAAATTTAATTATTTTTTTTGTTTTTACAAAACCGTGAACGTGTTTTATTATCCGTGTGGATCTTATGGTAATTTGATTTTCGCATCAGACGCTAAACGACTGGGAGGCACTACACGAAGTGTCTTAATCAGTGTAAAAGTGTTTTTTTTTATTTTTGAAACATTCTCACTTAACACCTTTAAAGGGCCGCTAATCAAAATTTCACTTTTTTCCCTTTACGCACAACAAAAACGAGATTCGTTGAATTTTAATAAACCCCCAATTTCGCGGCTCGCAACATCGCGACTGGAGAATTTTCCGTGGAAAAATTAAAATGTCCTTATCATCGGACAGGCGCGGCATCCCAGTACACTTTCTTAAGAACTCAATTGGAACAGTCGTTGTGATCATTGTTAATTATATTACTCCGTTTAATTAAGAATATACAAAGCATACAGAATCAGTATTCGAAAATCAAAATGGTGCTACGCATATAGCTGTTTCAATACGCCTCTTGATATGCTCTATCAATGCATTCTTCATCTGTTACTTGTCAGGTATTTTGAATGAAATGAAAATAAAAGTGTATGTGCTTTACGAGTACAAAGATATCATCCAATATGAATAGAAAGTGCTTTAAATCTTAATACTAAAATCAGCGCTATCAATATTCTCAATAGTTCTTGAAACTTTTCCGATTTCACCGAATACATAAAATACAGGCTTTCAATACACAGCTGGTTATCTATTTTCCAGTCCTTTATTGTACTAGAATGTTCAAGCGTCTACAGTTACAGCTTTGTCCGTCTGTTCATTCATTATTACTTGTAGACAATGACTTCAGGGTGCTATGAACATGTTACACCGAACCACGAACGACCACTTCGGTTGGTTATTTCGAGGACAAATTCATACGTTAATTTATTTTATTAGAAAGAAATTGTAATTGAAAAATTAATATTAATTATATTAAGATTTTTTTAATTTGACAGAATATATTGTGTATGAAATCTTCGAAAAATTAAGTCTCAAGTGTGTCCGGAAGATGTCTGTTATCTATTTTAGAAAATAAAACACCCATGAA
>DWMG01002707.1:0-12827 GCA_018244855.1 Elbella merops
ACGTAACCGGTGAAACGTGGGAGTGTTCTGCATTCCGCTGCCTACCTCTTCGGGGATTACAGGCGTGAAGTTACGTTCGTTTATATAGTTAACACATCGTTAGGACAAACAACATAGTAACGTATTAAATTCAATCATTTAAGATCCCTTTCTTCTCATACAATTGTTTTCAGACAATTACAAATGTGTACTTTCATTCGGATAATTTATTAGTTGCATAAAATCCTTAAATTAAAAATAGTTTGGACTACCATTAAATTATACGCCATTCTGTCCTTTCTTTATCCGTAATTTACATTCCGCGTCGGAATTTAACGAAGAGTTTCAGCTATTTGAAACGTTTTAACTCTCTGTTTAAATTAAAGTATGGCTATAATGTTAATCTATCCCTGTTATAACTTTTTATATATACCTAAGTAGCTAATGTCATCTCAATAATAATAACTATTTATGATCTGTTCGTATAACTTCTAGGTTCAACATCCAATGCTCTGGTTTTGAAGAAAACAAAACCAGGTTATGGTAATGGTATGGTAACCATAGTTTTGATTTAAACTTAGTTTTATAGAATAACGACAAAATCTAGCTTCAAATGATAATAATAATGAAAATTAAAGTCAACCTATTTTTCCGTTCCACTGCTGGACATTGATACTATTTAAGAGTATTAGAAAGTGACGAATACTATAGTAATGACAACTATAGTCTATATTGATTCAATGTAAGTTGGCTTATAACTTACTCTGCTTAGAAAATATTTTGGCGAACTCTCAGGCATAGCGATTATGTTCTATCCTAAAAATGTTCATTATTTCGATGGCCTAGTTCTATCTACAGTATACTAGGTATTTGAATCCTAAACCTCTGAAATACAAAGCACTCGACTATCACTCACTGATAAAATTAAACAGTTTTGTGATTGATATTGTTTTTTAGTAGCTAGCATGTACAGGAAATTATACTCTGCGTACAATGTACCCCGCTCTATAATTGTTTCGAAATTCATGGTAACATTATCATTAATGACTCACGTAGATAACCGACTCCAATTTACGAGGTTCGCAAATAGTTCATTTAATTTAACTCAGGGTGCTCTGTTATCGCGGCTTGCAACACTTTATTAGTTTAAAAGGCTGATATCCTTCAGTTGCGGATAGTTGCAAACTCTTTTTGTGCATTTAGAGTAACATAAAATCACGCCTGTTAACCCGAAAGGAATAGACAGAGGAATATAGTATAGTCCCACGCGAGATACGATGCGCACTATGCGATTTGAATCCAAGACCTCATGATCAGCAGTATCGGCAGCAGCAGCAGCAGTCATCATTTAGAGTGCGTGTACGAGTATATATTATGAAGTCTGATATGGATTAAATTTCAGGACCAGTTCGTAATTGCACATACAATAGATGTACACCTACTTGTTCCTTGCCGAATCCACCCAATTGTCCCGAGAACAGCAATCCATGCAACTGTCCACCAGGCACCAAAATATCAGATGTGGGCGGAAAGTGTGTACCAGAACAGGAATGTCAAAGTGAGTATCCAGTTATGTTTCTCGCACAATCCAGTTATAGTTTCAATGTTTTCCCAGTCCTGACTCTATCACGATAGTATGCAAACTGTAATCAAATCGAGCGACATCGAGCGAGGTCGAATTTTTTGGATGTGTGACCATTGGGGGAAAATTTAGTGTCATTCTTCAGTAAAGGCTAGTCATGTTAAAGTAAGCTAAATTCGTTAAAACTTACGCATGACTTTACGTTAATTTTGGCATGTGATATTCGTTATTTAAAAACGATCAAAAAATCGCGTCAAATGACTAATGAATAACGTTTATATTGTGGAACTAATCGGCTGAATGATCCTAGTTTTAATTAGAGTTATTATTTAATATTTTTCCTCTTGCAGAATACATTAATTGCAAAGGAGATTACAATGCATCCTATACTGACTGTCCCATTGCCTGCCCGTCTACTTGCGCTAAACCGGACGCTGAGTTCTGCAATACTGAATGCGGAGGAAGCTTTGGCTGCCAATGTGACCCTGGGTACATTCTATCTGAGAAAAATGGCAAGTGCATAAAACCCGAGGATTGTTCAGGTAATTCCTATTAAATAAAATTAGATCGGAATAAATTTCTTCTGAATGTACACTGTGCCCTATTAGCTGTTTCCATATATTGAAATTAAAGCGACAAGTGACGGTATTTCCAAAAATCTGTGAATTTTGTGTTAACGATGCTTGACTTACTTAAGTGTTACTTATTTAAGAATGAGTTTAAATGATCTTGGTGACTTACGATTAAGTGAAGTTACTTAACTTAAGAGTGAGATTAAATACAATACAGACGTCTTAAAAGATAATAATAATATTTATGTATATAATAAATACAAATTCTGTGACTGCGTTTGTTACAGGAGTATAGCAAAAAAGAAATTACGATAAATAAATACGCCTAATTTATAAACGTATCATCACGCCTGTAATCCCCGAAGGGATAAGCAAAGGAGTGTAGTATACCCCCACGTTTCACCAGTTACGTTTTACGTGCCGTGGAATAGGTGGTGAGCCTATTGCCATACACCGGGCACAGATCCAGACTCCAAATCACTACTAGAAATTCTAAATTAGAAAATTCCAATAGTACCCTACCCGGGTTTTGAATCCAGGACCTCTCGATCAGTCGCACTTGCAACAACTCGACCAACGAGGCAGTCTTTATCTTTTTACAAAAATCATTTGTCTCTTACAAGTCTCTTTAAGCAATTTGTTAAAACAGCTTATAAAAATTATATTAAAAACAAGTTTTAGTGTGACAGTATTTGTTGCAAACTTAGTTTAATTCAAATGTTCATATTGCAGGCGGCTACCCCTGCGGCCAGAATGAGACGTTCGTAGGTTGTAATATCAGATGCCCGAACGACTACTGTCCATCAGACGACAGTCGCGCTATAGTCGTGTGCGACCCACCAAGAGTGTGCCCTTCTGGGTGTAGATGCCAGACCAACTATAAACGAAAGAGTGTTAAAGATCCCACCTGTATCCTAGCTAGCGACTGCCGTGAGTATCATTTAAAATAAATTTCTTTGTTTATATGTAATCTTGAGATTATCGTAAATAAAACAATGAATCTTTGTATTCGGACACTTAATAAGAAAGAAATAAGTATTTTATCAAAACGCTGCCCGAAGTAACTATTCTACGCCACGAAGTCGCGATCGAATGCTAGTAATCTATGTACTCGTATATTCGTGTTATAAACATTATAGAAACATGTTATGGATTTGTCAATATCTTTCCAGCTCCAGTAAATTGCACTCGTCCTAATGAAGAATGGAATTCGTGCCCAAATCCGTGTTCCTCGGACAGCTGCAGAGATAGGAACAAGATGACACCGCCCGGAGATTGTCCGTCTTCTGGACCGAATTGTATGCCCCAGTGCGTGTGCAAGGAGGGCTTTTATAGAAACCAAACCGAAATTTGCGTTACTGCACAAGAATGTCGTAAGTACATAGTTTTTTTAGAACGTTATATACATAGGTAGGTAATATAAGTAGATAGAAAAGATATGCAAGTGTCTCAGTGGACTTTATTAGCGTCTTCCCGTCGAATACATTAGCTTGCTAGGTTCGAGAACACGGTTATACTTGCGTAGTGTGTTTTTATCTATGATATTGCTTGCGTTCCTGTAGAAATAGGAGCATTCCCGCCATAAAACGCGACATAACAAATCATTTTTTTTTAAAGTCCTTTTATGGTTTACAATTGATAGTCGGAAAACAAGGTGAAAATTTCAATATTGATCATTTATTATCATATTTATATCTAACCATACATACGTGGATTATCATATCTATATAAAACTCTTATTTAAATGCTATATTTAACGAAAATATTTTCTGTTTATATAAAAAAGAAAAGTTGAAATCCGTGGCATTTATTGCTGACCATTGACACACAAAAAGATACAATGTTATTAATATAATTTTAAAACAACATTTTTGATTGACAACTAAACTGAAATAATTACATATTATCCTATAGTTAAGTAACTGTTAAGTAACGTGTATAATGTTTCCATTGTTTCAGCTCCAGCCAATTAGTCAAATGACATATTTGACAGCAGACATCCGCGAGGAAGAAAATCTTTTAAACCGCATCAAATATTTGTTACACTGTTTGTTTTTCCTTTTATACTTTGTAATATAGGAGCAGTGCTACTTTGATTTGTTTTAATATCTCTTATTGCCTACCCCTTCGGTGATTTGGAAATGCGTGATGTTGCAATTTTTATCTCCTAATGCAAATAGCGGTTTTAATGTTCTTGTTATAAGTGCCAAGTTGTTCATGCCCTGATTAAAATGATACGAGTATTTTCAGTGTATTTCTGATACGGATAAATATTTTTTTTATCAGATTCTATATGCAAGGAACAGATATCATTAGTTATATCTTTATTAGTAGCTTCTATTGGATCTTCATAATATTATTACATTTTCACTTTATTTTATTTATTCCATTTTAGAATATGATCTCATATACATAATATATGTACATGTATGTGTACATATATGTTTCAGACAGACTCGTTTAAGAATATTAAATAAAGTAATTTATCTATGTAACGATTCTGTGGTTTCCATGTAAGAGAAAGCGCTGTAACGCTTAAAACGTTCCACTGTATAGTTTAAGTTACTCCATCTTGGCACGACGTTTAATTTAGTCAAACTTCATCCACTTAATACAACAAAACAGCTACGATGAAGTATTTATTAAAAGTTACTCATCATTTATCAAAAGTTACTTTTACTTTTGGTACTTTAACTAACTAACCTTATTTACTCATTTACTTTAACCCATATAAAGTTAACACGGCGTTTACTACGTTACAGTAGAAGCAGTCGTACATTCATAATGACGGCTCGACGCGCGCTGACCTTGATGTGACCTCCAGTGAAAATATTATACATATAAACGTTGCTCCGCATTCTGGCAGACTTTCCCTTTATTAAATAATCCATAAATTGACAGTATTGTAACATTGCATAACACTGATCTCTGGCAGCTTAATAAAAAGATGTTACTACATATGAAGAATGACTCATCTTCAAACTTTTAGCGTTTTACTAAGGACACTTGTCTCTTCTCTTAATTATACGAGTAGATAAGACCATAGCCTGCCACGTTGGGCATGTGCAGATGAACATACTTTACAGGTTTCAGAGAATATTGTGGAAAACGCTGCAGGTATTCTCGTGATGCTTTTCTTCACCGGATAAACAGGTGATGTTTAATTTGTTAATGTACTTCATTGTCGTAGACAAATAGGTGCGCGCCAGGATGCGAATCCAGGATGTAGCATGGAGAGGGAGTCTGAAATTTCAGCCGCTGAGCTACTCGTATTACTGATATAACGGAGCAATGTACGCCCGTATGTATTTATCTTGTGGAATCATATTCAATACAATTTTACCTTTCCTATCCTATAAAGTATTTTCAATGCGTACACAAAATTCTACGAAAGTACATTACGAATAGAAATAGCTTTATACACAGCCGTTCTCTTATACGAAAATTCGAAAGCACAAACCCCAAACCGTTCAGTAACAAAAGTCTAGCCAGAACCAAAAGGGTAAAAAACAACTAACATATGGGAAATAAAATTCAAACAGAGAAAGGCGAAAAGTACCGTACGTACACGGAAATGGGATAAGAGGCTTTCCAAAGAAAATCCGATAGAGGTTGAAAGAATACGGAGACAACTAAAGAAAATTGGAAGGAAATCTGGGGATGTTAGTCGCCGCGGATATTTTATCGGATGCTAATAATTTTGTTCGGATTTACTGGTTGAGAGGACGGGGAACAGGGCAATGCGTTTTAAAGTGTTTCGCTTGGGGTGCGCCTTGTTTTATTGTTATTTGGAGTAAAGGGGCTTAGTGTTCAGATATAGAGGAAATAGACATAAACGAACAATAAATTAATTTAGTACCGAAGTCGAAACTAAAAATAAACTGCGTGATGCATACCATTTAGAGCCTGTAGCAGATAGGACGTTTGTTTTTATTTATGTGGTTAAAAATCTTAATAATTTTCAGCTATTTTACTCCCAGTTAGGATAATGTATCGGATTTTTTTTTTCAACTATAAAATGCATTAATTGTGGTGTACGCAGAGAGTACTAAGTGCTATTATGTCTATCTTTTAGACCTAGGGTGCTTAATAATTGATAGGTTAAACTATCAATGCAACCGTTTTTGTGGTCAGAAGTCCCCAAAACCACTTTGGTTGTATGCTGAGAATGATTTTCTGAAATTACATTAATGAACATGAAATTACATTAATTACAATTAGTCCATTCATTATTTCTACAGTTACTACATTGCTTTTATCATATAATCGTCATTATCATTCAAGTAGTTTATTTCGTGGATAGTCCAAATATGTAAACGTATGAATTTACTTCAAGTGCATAATATGTTTGCATAGCCTACTGTAATGTAGCGCTGGCGTAGCGCCAAGAGTCGAGTGAAGAGCCCTTAAACTTACTTCTACCTGACATGTGAGATCTTCCTAGTCCAAAGTGTCTACTCCCTAACATACTCAATTTCAATATACGAAATAGACAGCACGATTTGCTATAAACAGATAACTGCGCATAAAGGCATATATAGTTTAATAAAACGTAAAAACCTACAATTAAAATCCACCTGCCTGACCTACCTGCCGTTTATGACGTCATAAATAAACACGCACGCTTAACGATACGTTGGAGTTTTATTTATTCAGTTTTTCCTTATCCACGTCTGCAACCTACCTATCTATATGTAGCGCGCAGGCTCCTCTCTTCTCATTTCGTATTAGGTTTGATGTTGCTTTAGTTCTTGCGAATACCAGTATGATAATGTAACTTTTATAACGCAATTATTAATACTATTCAAAGAGTTAGAACGGAATATGAACAAACGAACCTTAAAAAAATAATTCATAAAACTGATTACGATTACAAATAGTTAACCGGCGAGGTTTCTCATTGTAGATGAATTATTTTCTTGACTTTAGTTGTCTAGTTATATATCCAGTACATAGACAGTTAATGTAGTAATATAATATGAAATCAATTGGAGCTAGTAAGACATACGAGTATACTATAGGTATTGTAAACTAGTTAGACGTATACAAAACTTATTGTAACTATGTAGTTAGACCTATGTATATATACAGTGTCTCGTGAAGGCCCGCGTAGTGTTAACATTAAATAACTTGGCATATTTAACGAAGTGTATTATCAATATAAAAGTGACGCAAAACGCCGAGTGCGCGAGTAAGCACGGTGTTGGCACCGAGCCAGGAGTCATCTAAAAGGACTTTATTTATGTTACCTCTCACCTGCACGAACAGCGTTTAGAAGCGGTCATGATTCAAGATAACCGTAGGTAAGTATTAAGTGAATTGTGCTCCACTTGTACCCGCACCTTGTTTTAGTTTTCTTTTAAATGTAACATTTATTTTTATGTACGGTAGTGTATCATTCTGTTGTGTTCGATATCAGTATATATTTCTTCATACCGTTATTAAATGACTCTTGCAATGCTGATTTATACGTTGCACGTTTTTGGCGATTTATGTAATCTGAGTGTACAATACAATGTAATTATATAGTAATAGGCATTACACAAATGACAAAGTGTTGCCAATAAAAAAGACATTCAATATATAGTTATCGATGATACATATTATTGCACGGCGTTGATATGAAAATAGTTCTGGCAAGTACGGACAGGCCCTACTTTACATTTACAGATACAATAGTTGTGTTCGGCAAAGCGTTGCTACTTTTCCTCATTGATTATTTTCAAAACAAAGTTTCCGAAAGTTCTCAGTGAAACTTTGCGGGAACTACGCGAAAATGCAAAAGTTTTCCGTCACAGCATCGAGTTGGATTACGATTGGTAAAATTACTATAATTGTATCACTTTTGTCGTCGTTTCAAAAACTTTTTTTATGGGATACAGTAGACAACAGGACATCTGCTACCAGCTCTGAAAAATAATGTAAAAATACGGTTGTTAATATTAGATTGTTACATTAGTACGAATGTATTTTTATATATATAAATGCAAGGCTAATAGGCGTATGACCCACCTTATGTTAAGTGGTCACCGTCGCCTATAAGGGGTTCGCAACATTAAGACCCACTAATGTGTTCCCTCTAAATTGGTTACAATTAAATGGTTAGACGACTGCAGATCTTGGAAGTGTAATCTAGTCTAATCCAGTTTATACCAGTTGGTATGAATAAAATTGAAGACAGGGGATGAAGGTGTTCTGGACCATTCGTATTTTTTACTTTGTAACTTACATCAACCTGTTATATCCGTCTACATACATATATTTATTTCTTAGACACTGAGACTATTAATTAATAATTAGTTTTAGCATCTATCTTAAGAAATATACAAATTAATTACAAAAACTGATAATTCATTTTTATGATTAATTTTATTTTTAAGTTTCAAAATTCAGATATATATAATGGTATCACGGGATTGATCCAGAAATTACCACATGTCAATTTCCACAAGATTTCTTGTATAACTTAAGATGGTAGGGTTGTTAATTAGTTGCTCCTAGTAGCTAGAAAATAGTTGTTCAATCTTGGCGAAAGCCTTCAGGCATTTTACAAATAGCCTGTTACTCCACAATCCCCTACAGGACAGCCTGTAGAAGACGCTAAAAATGTTCACAGATTGCTCGCAGATTATAATGTTTTACAGACCCTATTATTAATATACAACTTACTAATTCTAGAATAGTCACCCATAAATGTTATGACGTAGTCACTATACGAATATATACACATCTTTACAATTTAAACGGGGATGCCTTGACTCGATTGAAAGATGAACAAAGGAATTTAATTAAAATGACACCTGAAATTTTATTATGCGGGTTTCATTTTATCTTCAGTGATCGTTTTCCCAGTAAAAGCCACGACTTGTAGAATATTCCATGTAACTTGTAGAGTACGATTTACGTAGAACGCTTTCGATGTGGCTTAAGACATACTAATATATTGGATATGCAAAGGCGCTCAGGAATTTTGCAGACTGTTTATGGGATGTATATAATTAAGTGCCGTTAGAAAAAGTCTTGAACCTACTTATGTTTAATACCGTGTAAGTATTAGTACAATGTCCGCCAGAAATATCTAATGGCTATAGATCAAAAACAAGTGTTTTGAAGGTTTCACTTGGGTGCTCACCTCAGTAAAGAAATTACCTCCATATAGCACTTGTTTACATCTGTTGCTGACGCGAAGTATAAATTATTGGGTATGCACGCAGGACGTAATTACGGGTTTCTCGACCCTCGATACATTTGTAATTAATCTTAAGTACTCGTTAATGTAAGCCTCTATTGGCTGCTGTGAGTACAACTGTTAATAGATTATTATGAGTGCTGTCGGATAATGTGCATGCTTTCTTATTTTGTTCACAGACGTTACCTTTATTTTAATGCTATATGAATTATTTTTATATCCATGTATTTTAATTAAATTTGGGACAATATCTACTCGTACATTAAATTCATTACCGAAATACCTTGTATCTTGAGAAGTTTTCAAATTTATGGAAATTAGTTTTAATTTTAATTCAAAATAAAGTTTCTGTCTGTTGTTGACAACTTTCAACTTATATTAATTATTTAAATTTGTACCTCAGTACTCGGTAATGTAGGTAAAGGAAATGCTGTAAATTCGTCAGTTTCGTGAATAAATATAGATATGGTGACAATAGTCTTTTTAATCTGAAATTAATATTAATTAATTAATAATAAATAATTTATTTTATTTTGTTAAATGTAAAGCAAAGACGTAGGATTGATTGAACTTTGGAGGTTTGTTAGAAAATATCATTAATAAGTTTAATTTTTGTACTTTATACGTCAAATTAAGTAACCATGGACAATAATTCCATTGGATTCCCGCACCCGAAATGCTTAGGTGTCGGTAAGAAAAATCGAAGGAAAATCCTCGGCCAGCGAGGCCTATTTATATCAATTCTGTACGCCGTATACAACGATCCATAGAAGTCTACCATAACTTTGTATGTTTCATGACCGTCTTATACTTTGTTCTCTATTAACTTTGTTTTTGTTTGCGTCTACACAAATTGAACCTCGGATTGTTTTTTCTTACTAAAATTGATGGCTTGAGGTTGTTGAAATTCTCCTTTCCATTTTTCATTTTAGTCACAATTCTTGTACACTCTTTTAAGCTTAATTTCCTGACGCCATTCAGACGACGACATGACGACCTATTATATAATTTTTTAAGTACATTTTGTAACATAGAATTAGTAAACAGACAGTCACGTCATCTGTAGGTTATATTCTCATCCCAAAACTCAGTTTCACTGTTAAATACAGACATTCGATTCGACAAATTTGAAACGTACATATTATGTTAACAAATTCCGGTTCGAATTGTTTCATAAGCCGTAAAAAATATTATAGATAAATTTAAAGTGTGGAAGTTTATTAAAGAAATTGTGTGTAACTATAATATGACTCATTATAATTCCACTGTTGGAATATGGGTCTTCTCTCGTATTGAGAAGTTAAGGCCATGGTCTGTCATGCTGGTCAAGTGCGGGTTGGCAGACTTCTCACACCTTAGAATATATTTTTTTTAAATTCTAAGGTGTGCAGGTTTCTTCACGATGTTTTCCTTCACTGTTAGCAAGTGACATTGCAAGTGACGTTGAACCCAGCACCCCCGGAGTTAGGGGCTGAATTCTTAACCACTAGGTTATCACTGCTCCAATTATAAAAAAAATACCAAAACCTTATTCGAGTGTAACCTTACCTAATTATGAAAAAAAAGCAAATCATTATATTACATAATTAAAATTTGGGTCTTAATATTTTATATTAAATTGAAACATGAGCTATGATCGTTCAAAATTTATTTACCTCAATAATTTTCATCTCGGCAAAATGTTGAATATTTTTACAACTACTTAAAAGTAAATCCAATTAATGTCATGAAATTAATATTTGAGATATGATTTTTTAATTAAAAGATTTAGAATTATATTAAGGACTATTTTACTTTTAAATGTATCGTGAGTGTATATACACATGATTATATATGTATCGGGCCATATCTAACTATTTGGGCCATCTCGAAAAACATACGTGAGTTAAACCTGTACATATATAATCATAATAAGACCTACATATGTTAGCGAATTTCAGTCAATCAGTAGGGAAAATAATTATTGCCGGTGGAAATATAAACGGTAACTTCAAGGCAGCGCTATAAATTAGAGAAAAAAATAAAAGCGGTTCGGTATCTATCTCCGTCGGAGATCGAATCGGAAGAAAAACTTCCAACACCTTTCTTCGTTTGAAGATTGATGATGTTCAGAGTTCTGTATTTTTGCTCTGTTACTGTAACTTAGCGCTTAAGTTAAGTATATACGTGTACTTAAAGATGAATTATCGTTGATATGCTCTTAGGATGAGTGGTACTGATTAATTACAGATATTTGAACGAAATTTGCATAGTTTGGTTCGAGGACGATGAATTTGATGGAAATTAAATAGGAAAGTACGAAACGTAAGGTGAAAAAGCGGAATCAATGAATTTCGTTTTCGTTTTGACGATTATTATCAATTCGAATACAATATGAATTGGGTTTGAGTAGGTATTTGTAAGGGGTATAAGGGGTTCCAACCACCATCTTAGGAACCCAAGCCAAACTCACCTGCACGTGGTGCACCTTGCTATAACAGACGAGGCTCTGGCGACCGGCTGATCGCGGTATAGCGCAGCCTAAATAGGCACGGCTAAATGCCCTGGCCGCCGACGGGCAGCAGCGTCGGCGGTGCGAACAGCCGTGCCCTGCCATCTTCAACTGAGATTACAGGCATAAACCCCCTGTTAAGGGAGGCCTATGTCCAGCAGTGGACTGAGATAGGCTGATGGTGATACAGGAACAATAATCATGATTATGGTAGAGTCGAGTAGTCCTGTCGAGTAGTTGCAAATGCGACTGCCGATCGGGAGGTCCTGGATTCAAATGCGGGGTCGGATCCTATGGGATTTTCTAATTTAGAATTTCTAGTAATGACTCGGTGTCTGGATCTGTGCCCGGTGTATGGCAATAGACTCACCACCTATTGGCACCACCTATTTCATGGCACTTACACGTAACTGATGAAACGTGGCAGTGAACCACACTCCTCTGCCTACCCCTTCGGGGATTACAGGCATGATGTTACGTTTTTTTTAATAATTATATATTATACAGGAAAATTATTCATGATTATAGTAATTATTTACTATTATTATATAATAAATTAATATTCATGTTAATAAAAATGTGTAACCATATCTTATATATAAAATTCTCGTGTCACGTTGACGTGATTGAACTCATCCGAAACGGCTCGACCGATTCTCATGAAACTTTGTGAGCATATTGAGTACGTCTGAGAATCGGCCAACATCTATTTTTCATCCCCTAAATGGTAAGGGTGGTCCACCCCTTAATTTTTTTTTCTCGTTGTAGATAAAAAAAAAAAATTATTTTTTTATTAAACAACATTCAAAAACACATACAACCCTAAATTTTGACTCTTTGATAATCAACTCCTATTTTTTAATAGCCATATTAGTAGATTAGTAGATTCAGTATATACTTCGTATAATAATATAATGAATTTAGTACTTCAGTACTTCTTAATCTATACATAGTATAAAATGAAGTCGCTGCGGCTGTCTGTACGAATTTTAATGTAGTTTTCGTCAACGGATA
>DWMG01002708.1:0-12825 GCA_018244855.1 Elbella merops
AATTAGTTTTACATGAAAAGAAAAGTCGCATTAACTACACAAGAAAGTCGCACATGAGACTATAGATATGTAAACGTGGAAGGATTATTATTTATCACACGTCTTAACGGTTCTTTTTCTTTGGCGTCGTTCAGCCTCTCTGTATGAAATAATATTTTGACTATGTATATAATTATCTGTAATTATTTCAATGCCATGGGTTTCTTAAACACGTACGTAACTATTATTCGATAAGTATCTATAACGTTCAGGTTCTTTCATGGTTAACGTTTCCTTATAGTTCAGATTTTTTATGGATTCAGTTGTTCTACTATATACATAAATCTCTATTATTATAAGGTCCATGTACATAAGTGTTACTCTACGGATCCATTTAGTACTAACTTTGGGAGAATATTTTAAACTTTTTCTAGATGTTTCGATTACCGTTTGGTTAAAGCGTAAGAAAAATGGATTAGAACCGCAGCGATAAAAGTTAAAGTACCTAAAAAATTATAAAATATGTTGTTTTATGTTACTTGTAGATGTATGACTGTTCTAAATCTTCTCTGCACGTCGACTTTAAATATAGTAAGAGAAACAACCGAAGCGATTACAAAGTAGAGAAACAATAAATATACGCAAAGTGAGAAATAGATACGGATTAATAATACATGGTGTGATGATATACACATAAAGAGACAATAATAAATAAAATCTACAGAGAAATGTTGAAAAATCTCATATTGAAGAGTTATATGTATTTGAAAATAACCGATTTTGAAAGCGTCGTTAAGAATTATGCTCATGACACAAGAACCGAAATCAACAATGAGTAACTATACGTCTAGTAATTTACTTACTAATCCAACTACATCCAGCCTGGTCGCGGTCGGAGCTCGCGTGCGAACGAGACGCCGCTATACGCGCGAGCAGGACGCACGCGTGAAACTTGATACCGTCACATCTGTTCCTAAAAGCGGACAGGGCAGACGCCGACAATAATGTACTTATGTGTGTACATTGTGAATTTAACTCTATATTAAGACTAGCTTCTATTCGAATTTGGGTTGAATTCTATGTTGTAACTGGACGAGGACTACCGGAGGCCGGTACAGTGGTTTGTGACGCTGGCTCTGCCGGGGATTGGATGTTCGAGACCCACTCAGAGCAAATATTCGTGCTTACAATACGAATATTTGTCCTGTGTTTGCCTATGGAATCACCTACAAAATGTAAAAAAAATGTGTCTATATATGTGTATAGCTGTGTGGTTACCACAAAATATTTATTATTAAAATATTTTTAAATACCTAGTCTGTCCTCAGCAGTACGACTAACAACTAGTTAATAGCAGAATACTTTGTGAAATCGCGGGATACCATTACATCTATGAAACCTAATAAGATCAGTATAACAGTTCGCTAAACGCAATATAGGTACGTACATATGTATGTGGGTAGGTTGCATCTTCGTTAGACGTCGACAGAAGCCTCTTTGCTATTTACACTAAAATCATATTTTTATTGTTCCTATTTGTAATTTTTTATATATTATTTATCATTAGGTCAAAAGTTTGGTAACAAAGAGGTCAGTGTCTAGTTACTAGTGTCTAGTTCCAACTGGAGACTTTAAAAATACGTAGCAAACGCTTATGGGCAATGTTATTAATGTTACATAACAGCACGCATGTATTTCTCCGAAGGTGTAGGTAGAGGAGGTTCTTGCAGACAACAGAAGTGTACCTTATCGAGATGCAACTGGCATATGCAGACTCCGTGCCACTACTGGAAATTTCAAGTTGGGATAATCCAAAAACAAATACAGTCTATGAACTGAGTGCCTTTGGCTCAGTAGTCGCGTTTGCAACCGTTAGACTAACAGGTTTAGAACAATGAGAAATATAATTATTTTAAAAAATGTACATGCGGTCACTTCAGCGTTACTATGGAAAATATGTTTTAATATATCGTAATATATTTCACTGTGATATACATATATTGCTCTGTCTGTGACGACCTGAAAAGACAGTGGAGACCATCTATCTTGACAACTTTTTGGGTACACTGTACATCGTCATCTTCATTATAGCACATTTACGTAATAGATTTCAAAATGATTCAAAATGATTCATTTCATATTTCAGATTTCATAATTCAGAACAGATTCAGATTCAGCAATCATAATTCAGATTTCAAAATAAAAGTTACGAACTATACAGTCACTTAGTGACAGCTCTCAACAACCAGTCGTTATGTTAAACGGAGTAAAAAAAAGAAATATTTTTGAAAATAGAACAAGAATTTCTGCAGTGAGCTGTAAAAGTTCGATTATAAAGCCGCCTTTGTTTAATTTTTTGTGTACGAATATCCAAGGGACCTAATTTTCTAAATCCTGTTTCGTAATTATTGATGTGGAAGTGAGCGGGTGGATGAACATGTGATCGGGCCCTAAGAGGCCGACAAAAAACAACATTACAATGCATCATGGCCTCTGAACACAGATACGAAAGTTGAAGAAATATTTTGTGCCTCGACGATGTAAAATCTAAACTCTCAATTACATCTGTATGACAATCCTGGTGTAGCCAATGACGTCAGTGATTACTGACACAAACTACCGAGTGTACGGTTTATGGGTTCTATTCGCACGCGGCGGAAAGAATTATATGATGAGCAATTGTATTTGTTCATCACATGTATGTATACAGCAATGTATATATTATGTAATTTATCAACCGTCTATGTAACATAGAATAGGATCTATGTAGTCTGGGATCAAGCCATGTGTGAGTTATCCCAAGTTATTATTAAGTTAGAATCTGATGAATAGAAGAATCATGTCACGCCTGTACAAATATACGGGGTAAAGATCTTTCATCTGTACCTAAGGGACCTGGCGTGATGGTATAGTAGGACCTTTCGTTTATATCGATGTATGGGCTACTATTCGTCAGAAAATATGCCTACCTGTGAGGTTTCATTATGTACAATACACGTATATAGCGATGCACAGGAAATTTTTTGCTCAAACTAATTGATCATAGATCCAATAAAAAATGTATATGGAAGTATTACGTTTCATTCGCATTATATTATATTACAGTTCACAAAATGGGTAGCCCTGGGTCACAAAGCGACGTATCCACGCCGACAGCCAGCCCCCAAACACGTGTAACTCGATATACGACTGCTCTGCTGTGCTCTTGTTTCGTTCGCCCGCCGTACACTCAGTGGGAATAGACTCATAGACTCCGTCTATGGCGTGACTGTCGTTTCATTGATGAAAAGGAAAACTAAATGTTAGGGAAATATAAAATGATCCATACACTTTTATTTTTAGTCCAGTTCCCTTGTGGGGAAGGCGGAGCGTGAGTGCCGAATATCTCTATCCAAAGAATAAAATATATATTTTATAAAATATTATTATTTTATCTCAATATGAAATGAAAATCATAGAAATGTATAAATAAAGCATACAATTAGTAAAACTAAATATGTATAAAGGTTGCGGTTATTGTTGTGTGGAATTTCTCCCAATGTGAGATTGAACACCAGTTATGGGTGTGCATCGGTATAAATAGGTACTTCTCCTCCGATGCTCCCATTTAATTTACTTCAATCACTTCTATATGTTGTATTTTGATCAATAAATTTTTTATACTATAACAATAATAATTAATATTTTAAGACATCCTCACTCGCGGCGATCGATCGTATTCCAAAGTAGGCTAGTCCGCTAGGATAGGCTGTCCGCATATGTTATGGTAACCAAACGGCTGATATGTACAACATATATGCACGACGGCTATATATGTACGATAAATGCTCTGCTGATCACACAAATATTTGTCTTGGGTGGAAATCGAATTCACAAGATTCAGCTCTAAATGACATAAGATAACGGCACGCGTGTATTTCCCCGATGGGGTAGGTAGACGAGTGTAGTACACTCCCACTTTTACTATGGAATAGGATTGGATATATGGAACATGGAATATTCTGCCATGGTATACTGGTTGAGGCGTGCCTTCACATTGTAACTCAATATACTCTACTTTTTGTTACTACTTCTTCGACGGTTCATGTTTAGATACTGTGGGAAGGACATTTTTTGTTGTTAGTTATGACAGAAATAAAATTGTTACAAAAAACGTTTCTGGTAAATTTATTCTATCGAAAAATAACAAATTTTGATAGCTGTGTCACAGACGAATTCAATGCAAACACATAGGCGACAGAAGTCTTGCAACAAACATGTTAGGCGCACTACTTTACAGTAGTAAGTTGGCAGGTAGTTATAACCAATACATTTTGGTATTGTTTGAGAATAGGTATGGGCGCCGCATTACGTTTGGAAGTTGATCATGCATAGGTACTATTCCATACCGGTGAAGTTATTCTGAACTTCAACCGGCTAAAAACCCAAGGTCTTCCTTCTTCTTGATCCCATTTATTAAAAACCCGAGGTTCGCATTTAGCGGTAGTGAAAATGTAGGCCTATTTCGAGGATTCCTCATTGATGGATCAACTGCGATACCTGACAGATTATTTTTAAATGTATAAAGCAATACGTAATGTACACCTTATGAAGTTAAAGTTGTTTTACTTACTGAGACTGATAAGGAAGAAGTGAATATAATTCTAGTGTTATCCTTCATCTTAGATCTAAACCCTATTTCCTTATTTTCCATCGAATATGAAATGAATTTAAAGTTCATTTAAATTGACACATTTCCTTGATCTTTGGTTTCTTCCTTACATTAATAATACATGAAATGGAAAATTTTAATTTATAATAGACAATCACAAATATCAAAATTTATGAAAGACTTCTTTAGCTATACAATTAGAGATAACACTGATAACCAATCGTAACTATCCAAAGTAAGAAAATAATAAATGTTTGTATCTTAATATAAGAGACTTGTTACGGGTCTCATAATGGATGGAGACCAGTGTTCCAAAAGTGGAATGATAAAAGAGTCTAAATATTTTAATGCTAATAAACGGTTTTATATAAATAGCTCATGTGTGGGGTACTATTTCTAGTGGCGGAGGCGGCGACAAGCAGCTGGACTCGTCGACGGACGACGACAGCGACGCGGCCGCGCCGCCGCTGGCGCCGCCCGCGCTGGCGCCGCAGCCGCTCTACCCGCTCTACGAGCACCCGCTCGCGCACCTGCAGTACCACCACTCGTGACCCCCTCGCGCTGACCTGCCCGTCACACCCGACCACACGTCTCCGACCACCGCCCCACACCCATACACGTTTTGATTACATCCCACTACCCTCAATCGTCGCAGCACAGTTGTGTAATGTTACACATGATCTGAAATTTCTCAAACTCAGTGCCTAGGTATTTATTTAATTCATCCCTAATCTTTCAGTACCTCTGTTAATTTTAGTACGTATGGCGATACAACTAGTAATTTATACTATAAAGTATTGCACACAATTTAAACTTCCTTTTACAATACCGAACACCAGTCAGTTTCGCGGAATGTTTCACACTGATTTAATAATGACAAGTTAAGCGCTACAAGGAACTTTGATCAAATTTTAGTATTCATCATTATTGTGACTGACAGCTGCTATTGCTTTGAAATGAAGTGTCTATTCTACCTCCCCTTAGCGAAAAAGAAATGAAGAAATTCCACGTCACATTTAAAAACATCAATAGCGTGATTCAAGTTATACTTACAGCGCCATCTATTAACAGTCAATGGAACCTTCTTTGTAGAGCACTAACTGTCGTACACGTGTCTGATAATTGAAAATAGTCACGGAATTTGGACGTTATTCATGAATATTTGATTGTCCGTGTTACTGTATATCCCACAACGGAAACTGTATGAGAATGTATATAATATTTTATTACACATTTTTATATTACTTATTTACTGAATGTCTCATGTCCCCAAGGTGGGGCAGACGGCGTCCAAAGTAGTCCTCCATTTTTATACTACATTATGCGTATTCGTATCTCAATATTGGTCAAAGAACAGTCGCGCGTTCATCACATATTTAATTTAAAAAAAGTAATTCCCTTATTCAAACTAATTAATGAATAAAAAAGTTGATACGTATCGTCAAAGTTATATAAATTAGTATAGTCTGATTTTGTGATCGAAATATTGGCTTCCTATAGGAATAATACAATACGATAATAATATAATACGTTATTAAGTTAGAATTTTACGCAATACTCAAAAATATTAATAAGGCATTTTTGTCATTTACTCGACCACAGAGCGGTAAGATCCGCAGAAATGAATTTGCAAATTTATAAATACATATCTAGTGATCCGTACAAAGGACTGTGTTGTATCGCAACCCACTTCAAACCAGTTCTCAATACTAGCATACCATTCACGTTCAGATCTAGCTTAATCTGGCTTTAAATTAGGACTGCCTCTAATTTATAGAAGGTGAAAGTAGTGTTCAAGTATTGCCCTGGCTTAAAATATAACTAGTCCTATCCGCGCTCACATACTAATAGGATTCAGGGTAGATTTAGTATTGCAGAAGGCACGATTTGCAAAACAGGACGCTTCTCGTATGCAGATCGTTTCGCGGACGTGCTCTGTGATAAACTGACAATTTTTTAATTAGTAGCATTTTTTCGTTTGTAACTTACTCGATTGTTCTTATATATTTTTTCATTAAAAATAATCCATCAAAGTCTCTGATATCCAAAACGTATGTATATTTAAAAAAATATATTGAGTATTTTAAATATTAGTAATTCTGTTTTGCAAGGTTTGGATGTGTTTATAGTTACATCGACATGTACATGAGACGCCTTTGAGTTTTATATATGGTGTATACTAATTTATAATGCATTGGTTAGATCAAACTTTATATCAAACGGTGATCAAGATTTTTTTAATCAAAAGGTCAATACAATAAATGCACGATGTTAATTTTACTTTTTGCTAAAACTGCAGTGTGCACTGCTTTCGGCTTTATTTCTAAACAATAAAGCGTTGTATTCAGAGTTCGTATTCAAACGGCGAAATAGGCGTCGTGCGGCCGATGTGCGACCGTCAGTTGCACGACACTTATTTCGTGCATCGCCCGTATTGCCGATTGTATCCACAGTGTCGCCCTCGCGGCGGTAGTACGACACCGTGGCACACAGCTAAGTGTGAGAGCGGGAACAGTGACATGTAATTAATTGTTCTCATATAAGCTCGCTTCTCAGTCAAAATATCATTGAGTTAATCTATGCATACAAACGTAAGATGATATTTTTACGATGTAGCCTTATAAAAGTAACCAAATAGAATATGTTGTATTTTTAATATGTAAAATTAGTTATTTATTCATAATGTTAAGTTATATTATAAATCAATTATACGTGTCCGAGTAAGTATCTAGATTATTGTATAAATATCAATTTCCTATATAAGGTGGCCGCATGTTATTATAGAATAGCATTTTAATCAAAATGTGTGTTTGTTACATTTTAATCTTGTTTTATTTTCTAAATACCCTCATCGCTATAATTAGGGTTGAAATGACTGCCTGCTTATAAGCACTGTGGTACCAAAGTCATGTTTTTGATTATATTTTGTTTGTAAGATTTTTTCGAATTTTGAGTATATGGCATACCTTTTGTTTTAAGAGTTACAGTTTAAGAGTTGCGCAAGAATTAATGTTGTTGTATTTAAAAAAATAGGAACGTATCGTATGTAACATCAAGCCTGTAATCCCCGAAGAGGTATGCAGAGGAGTGCAGTACGCTCCAACATTGCACCGGTTAAGTTAGACGTCCCGTCATTGCATAGGTGATGTGAGCCTATTGCCGTACACCGAGCGCAGATCTGGACACTACTAGGACATTCAAGTTAAAAGAACCTAATAGTACTCGACCCGGGGATCGAATCCAGGGCGTTTTGCTTAACAGTCTGTCTTGCAACCACTCCTAAAAGAGGCAGTCTTGAAATAAAGAAATATTAATGTCAACAAAGTTTTGATTTTTTACTGGATCTGTTTTGTTTGAGGGGGTAATATAAAAAACGGGGTAGATGGGATTGCAGCCTTCAAATGATTACTACCGATGTTGCTCGATCTAGCTCCCGTTGCGCGGAAGTGATGATGGTCACAGTATTACAGAAATTAAACGTACTAGGACTTTGATGTTATGCTGATCGGAAATCTAACTTGTTCAAAACCTATAAAACAGGCGAGATTTCCTGTTGTTATTGTATATTGGAGTTGGGCTCTGTTGGAAGGTGAGTCTCCTTTCATATTGAGAATGTTAAGGCCATAGTTTACCACGCTGCCCAAGTGCGGGTTTTAATACTTCACACACCTTAAAAACATTTTTTTTTATTAATTCTATGGTGTGCAGTTTTCTTCGCGATGTTCTTCACCCTTAGCTAGTGACTAGTCGGGCCATCCCGCAAAACTAACGTGAGTTAAGCCCATACATATATAATCATGTGTGTATACACTCACGCGACATATAATAGTAAAAGTTTATATTTATTTGTTTCATGATGAAAAATGAGGGGGAAATTAGTAATACCATCTAGCGGTTCATGTAGCAACTAAGTTATACAGTTGTAGTAAGTAACTAATAGATGTCGCTAATTCCGCAACATTGAATAGTGTTCTAACGCGTTTATTACGAATAAATACGTTTATAAATCGACAGATATAAAAAGTATCGCCAGAGGCCAGTTAAAGAGGACCTACACAACACTCACAGATTGAGATGCATTATTTACGTGTTCTGCCATAATAATTAAGCGTCAAAAAGTAGATTTAAAATTGTTCTAGAAATAACTTTGACAGAAATGAACATCAATTGCCAAAAATGAAATGTTGGTTACGGAAGTTGATCAATATATTAGAACACCTACCAATCGTCATGTATTCCCCATAGTTACACATTTCACAATGCTCTTCCTTATTATTTACCATTCGACGATATATTCGCTCTGATATTTTAATAATTTTGCAACATTGTGTACCTAAGATCTACGACATAATACGTTGCGCAACGGCTATCGCTTTGTTACAGAGCCAAGATGTCCAATGTCTAAAAAAATCATTTTCTTTAAGTGAGTTATAATCCTTCTGTTCGAATTGTGACATTGTCAAAAACATTATTAGAAACCATTTGCCTTATATCAGGTCAATACTTGTATATTTTTTCGAATTAGAAAATCTAGTAATGCGCCAAAATAGAATAAGAAAACAAATCCTACAAAAAGCCAACATTGCTTCACTTGGCTGCACTAATTTTTCTCTCTATATACACGGTGTACCTATTATCCCCGGTGAAAGCCTATTCAATATATACAGTTTCATCCCCTTATTGGATCGCCACATCGTCCAACCTTGCGTAGTTATGGACTCATCTATTTTAAACACCAACACTTCGATCTTCGTCGCATTCAAATGTAAGCGTTTTTTCATGCTATCATCTTACGCAATACATTCAAGAAACTATTTAATATTTTTCACTTTTCGTTTATCAAGTCAGCTAGGCACAAATTTCTGGCTCTTTCACGCACTTGACTTTCGTAGTTTAAGCTAATATCTCCTCAAACAATCTGAAAAGGCTACGCGCCCGCCAGGTCATCTCTTCTTGATAATACCTTTACACAAGGTTATTTCTGATAGTGTGGCCCCGAGATATTGCCGTAACAGGCTATCAATCAGAATCAGATCACTCACACACTCCTGTTCAATGATTCTACATGCATACATCTCAACATTCTTGAACCTTGTGTTGGTCAAAACATGATGTTTGACCTCTTGAGGTGCCTAATTTTATATGGGCCCATACAAGTCTTCAGCCAATCAACCATAGTCTTTCATCCCAGATACCAGGGGAGATATCCCTACTCTATCAATGGCACGATACCTCTGTTGTCAGCCAGACCACAAATTTGCTCGTTTGCCCCCTATTCTATAAAAAAAAAATGTTACTCTAGTTTCACGTGCTAATGAATTTATCCTATCTGGTTAGAATTTGTCTAACGTTCGTTTTTTGGGTTGAACTAACTGGAGAGAGCTTAACGTAGGAATTAGCACTTACTTATAACATTAACAATAGTAGTATTATTCTTTAGTATATTTTATCTGACGAACGGAAACATACATATTATGTAAACGGTTTAAACTAAAGCAGTTTTAAAATTATGTTGAACACCACTATTTTTTTCGAAAAAAATAGATACTGTAGTTAAACGCAGTTTATTATCTTGAACTAATAATAATTAAAACACCATGACTTTTCAGGAACCATGAACACGCTTCTAATATTGTTAGTGTTGCCGGCGATAGTGGTGGCCAAGATCTACATAGACATCACTCCGGCATCTAAAAGTAGTAATGCGTCTGTAAGATTCTCAGGCACAGTAAGCTGGCCAATAACGGAGATTGATCAGGAAGCGTTTCATGTGACAGATCGGGAAGTATGTGAAGAAAAATCCTTTAAACTCAAGAGTCCAAGGTATACTCTAGTTCGTGCTAATTCTGAGTTCGATCACAAGGGCCTGATGGTTACACTTAAGCCGGTGCGCGTAGAAATTATTAGTAATGAAGAAAAACCCGTCGTTGTTACATTGAAGGAATTCAGTAATCATATACATATAGCTACCGTCTTCAGAGGAGACATAACAGAGGAGGTCAGTGAAGTGATGACCACCTCGTGGTCGACGACAGTGGAATTGAATACGGGTAAAAATATATGTCTGAGATTTGGCAGTGGCAGGATTATCATCGAATCGGCTTGGAAGGAAAATGCACACCATTCCACAATGAGAGCAATATCGAATAATTCAGGTATGGAAATGACTCTCCAACCGGGTCAGGAAGTTCAGGCAGTGCTGAAGGCGATCAAAGCGTCACTCCAAGTTAAAGTCGACTACGAAGTATCATTGGAAGGCACTATATGCGTTCGTTTTACTTGGGTGTTGGTTTTCCCCGAGACGAAATGCTGGAGCGTTCACGAATATTTGAGCGATATGAACTTGCCACATGTTATAACAGCTAGTGAAACGATCAACGTGGATTATTACTACAGCCCCAATGTAGACATCAAAGACAAAAATCAAATCTATGGCTCGGCTACATTTTTGTAATGACTAAGTTTTTACCAAAACGCTTTTTTTTGTGTCATTTAAAAGTATCAAATATTTGTATAAATTCAATTAATGTATTTAGGTAGTATAAAGCTTGTACTTATGAATTTAAAATATTACTTCAATAGAAATATTCTTGTACGTAGACGCACTTGCATTTATTAAATAATTACACTCAAATTTTTTCCTTCTTCATTATAACTATCATAAGGTTTGTTATAACATTCAATAAAACAATGACCCAATTGCAGATTTAATATTTTTGAGGGCAACGGTTTTAGTGTTCAGTTAAGAGTTACATTAATGCAAAAAAACGTAACGTAACTTCCCGCCTGTAATCCCCGAAGAGGAGAACACTCCCACGTTTCATCGGTTACGTTTACATCCCACTATGTAATAGGTGGTGAGCCGAGTCGAGTAAAAGATAAACTATACAATTAAAACCGTCTTCGCACACATCCACATGCTGTTGAAAGAAATATATTTCAATGAAGTCATAATAATGTACTATCGAACCAACTGATTCCTGACCCCCTTTCGTCGATAATTCGCTTGAAACCGTCAAAACAGTAAGAACTTCACCTGTGTTGTCAAACATTGCTGGCAGAAGCAGAACATTGTCGGGGCCTTACACACATTACCTTACACATTATCATTATGAGAAGCACTGCGGTCGGACCATAATCAGAAGCGATCTTCGATCACGAGTAGCGTTATCGATAGATATTATTTCTCCCGAGGGAACCTAAAAATATAAGGTTCGACAAATGAAAAAAAAACAACAATATTTTATTTATTTTTTATTTTGTTTATGGCCCCCAGGATAGGCGCCCCGTATGCTCAGTACAGCTGATGACAGAAGGTCGCGGTAGGATAGCGTAGACATGTATCATCAGACATTTTTGACTAACAATATTCCTAATGCCACAAAGCGAAGTCATTGATGTCACATTCCAACACATTTAATAATGCCAGACCATTCCTTTATTTGTTAATTCTCTCAGGACTGATAAAGATTATTAACATTACAATGTAAAGTTATTTTTTTTAAATATAACTCAGATCTTTTATTGCCTGAATTATCAGAACAGTGCAGAGAGGCAGGACGCAAAAATAATAAGCCCCATTCAGTGACATATTATATTATGTACTCTTAAGATATTTATTGCAATCGATAATTTATGATAGTCAAAGTAATCATGGTTAATGCCACTTCAACCGGTGAAGTTCATCTGCTCGTGAGTCAAATGATTTGTAGATATTAAAATAAAATAATATATTAATGTAACGTGTACCTATGTATTGTAAGGATGTAAGTTTACCGTGTCTCCCATGTACACAATGATCTGAGACAAAAACATATCGAATCGAGTAAAGCAGTCTCTGGATGTATGTCAAGCTGTAATAAATGTAACTCTGTTATTTTAACAGTTCAAAATCTTTTATTTTATGTTGAATTATTGATACGATTACATATATTCCGAGTTTTTCAATTGCCATATCTTTGTACAATAAAACACATTATCGCTTTTATACATTGCTTGTATAAAAACAATGTATACAAGTATTATTATTAGTATTAGTTGTATAATTGTGAAGAGTTTCATGTGTCATTTTTTTAACGTCATATTTATCAGCATGTTTACAATAATATATTGAACTTATAACATGCAAGAGGTGACTAGAAACATATTAACAGATATGGTGACACTCATATCTGTCTGTATGTTTCGTGTTATTA
>DWMG01002709.1:0-12824 GCA_018244855.1 Elbella merops
TTGAGATTAAGTAGTTATAAAATATTAAGTAGTAGAGATGAATCCGCGTCTTTAGTACTCTTAATAACTATCTTATGTTTGATAAAAAGTATTAGTAATTTGACGCTATCATCACATAATATATCGCGCATTTGATTACGATTAGCTCTACGCACATTTTTATTAGATACATAATAGCATTTTGACACAAAACCTCTTAAATGAATGCCCGGCACCATAGATGTATTATACGTAGATTAGGGGAGCCAGGCTAAAATGTGTCTATCGAAATAAAAGTGAAACCAAATAAGCTTAACTGTCTCTTACTATTCGCGCACGCACAGGTAGCGCTAGCGTGAGTTGCGTCAGTAGTGAAATAGAGAGAGGTAGTTAACGCGATAATTTCTCTCTTTCTAAACCGTCAGATGTTATCGCTTACAGGCAGCCGTGTGTCTTCCCCACTCTATAAATATTATCTCTACGTCCGGCACAATCAGTATATAAAAGTGACAGAAACAAATTTTTACCTGCATTTCATCATCGATTTTATAAATATCAGTCGATAAAATGTGTCAAGAATAAATAAGGTTATAATTCTAAATACACGTTGGAGCTAATTAGTGTGGTATGCTTCAGCTTCTTTTATATCTGCGTACAGTAATCGGTTGTAAATAAATAAGTTTTCCATATTAATTCCTAAGACGGATGAAGTAGGTCGAATCGTTGCCAGTATGGTTGCCTCCTAATTATGAAAAGAGACCCGTATAAATTAGAGGAATAATGTTAGTTGATGATAATGTTTACAAATATGTATACATACCTGTATGATACGTTCATATCATAATCAATGGAAATTCCCAATTTTTAAATATTCGAACACGTTTGTAGGTACTCATTTATTTTTATTAATATCTTTTTTATATTGTACTTTTAACGCAGCTATACTGACAAGCTTCTGTTGACGTCAATAAAAAAAGTCCAGTAAATTGTGACTAACCTTGTGGTGAATAGGTATGTGGTGGCCAAAAAAATGGCACGTTTTAGAGGATGAATATGTCATGCTAAAATTTGTTTTTTTTATTTATTACAATTCAGTTTAACGATTGCCGATAATTTATCAGTTATACGCATGTATGCCACCATCATTTTATTACTTTTAAATATTCGTGTATTTTATTATTTGTGTTCAAATAAATGTTACTGACATTGTGTGTTATGAAAAAAAAATTAATGCGACTTTTTCTTAACTAAGCACTATAACAGTATACCTTCAGCTACAAGACCTCCTCAGCGATTTTGACTCCCCCTGCGTCATGGACTGCAAGATTGGAGTCAGAACCTATTTAGAAGAAGAACTTGCAAAAGCGAAGGAAAAAACCAAGTTGAGAAAGGTACGGTTTATCATATCTTTACAGTTTGTATAACAATAAATTTCTTTATTGCATGTATATGTTACGGAATCGTTAAACCAGACATTAGTTTTTACCGTTGAATATATCATACACGGCAAATATCAAATTATTCTATTAAATACTACTATAGCACTACAGACTACAAAACTAGCGTATAGAATCTTATCAATATATTGTAGAAATAATAGTTATTTAAAATTATTTGGATTTTTATTATGTAAAAATTTTAAACTCTACAAACATATTTAAGTAAATGGTTCATGGATTAATTGTTCACTTTTGTCACGATAATATTTCAGTCCTAGCACATTAATTAAACTCGTATTGTAATGAATTGATTCTTTGTCATTTTATTAAAAATAGTAAATTTTGTATCTAATTTGCAGTTACCGAATAGTTAGAAACTTAAAACGTATGAAATCAACACAGTAGATACCACTACGGGCCGAAATATCCTGTTTAACTGACTAATCTTTCTCCGGTTGATGTCCGACGTACTTTCGACCTTTTAGGTCAAATAAGTCATACTAATATGTTTAATATAATGAGTGGGATGAATTGTTAGAGATAAAAAACTGGAATTTAACATCGCACTAATCAATTTATGATGAAAAACAGTTAGGTTATTTAGTTCCTATTTATGTATTTCAATATTTGCAATATAATCTTGAACAGTTTCAATGACTATCATTTATGTAATTAAATTGGTATTTTTTAAGGTAAAGTGCTTTAAAATTAAATCTCACTTACCAATCTAAATAAAACAAAGTTGTGAGCATGTAATAATAAGAAATATCTCCTTATTTCAGGACATGTATGAAAAAATGATTCAGATAGATCCCAAAGCGCCAACAGACGAAGAACACAGAAGTAAAGGAGTGACGAAGCCACGATACATGATTTGGCGAGAAACTATCAGTTCGACAGCTACCTTGGGTTTCAGGATAGACGGTGTCAAGAAGGCAGATGGCACGAGCTCCAAAGATTTTAAGACTACCAAAACTAGAGAGCAAATACTGGAAGCTTTTAAGGACTTTACTAATAGCTTTCCTAATGCTGTGGTAAGACCATTTTTTTTATTTTAAAGTAGCAGGTAATTTCTATACATTACGAAATATTGTCTGACGGATTATAAACAACTGAACAATGAAAGAAGATAGTGTTCTAATCGAGGCTGTCACTGATGTGTTATTTCTGACATAAACGTTACTAGATTTCTTCGTGTGTCCCCACATTTATTTCATAGAAGTTCGTGACGTAATATTACGTACGCAATTTTGTAGTTTTTACCTTGTAGTTATTATATACCCTACTGTAATTGGTAGATCATCAAAATGTTGTAAATGATTGTGTTATTGAAGTGCCAATTTATTGTTTACAGCCGCGGTACCTGGAACGACTGAAGAACATTCGAGCAACGTTGATCGAGTCGCACTTCTTCAGAACGCACGAACTTATTGGCAGTTCGTTGCTCTTTGTTCACGATAAGCGAAAAGCATCTATATGGATGATCGACTTCGCCAAAACAGTTCCGGTTCCCATAGACATCAACATCGACCACAATTCTGCTTGGAAAGTCGGCAACCATGAAGATGGTTATCTAATTGGTCTGGACAATCTCATATCGATATTTGAAACTCTAATCAAAGACGATAATGGAAACATCGATCAGTGCTATTCAAATTTAAGTATAGACAAAAATGTGAGAAGAGACAGCTTAGCGACTTGAGGTTAAGATATAATGATGCCAATTCAGAGGTATGCCCTCTGTAAGGTGCATTACGTATTTCATCTCGCAGTAATGTTACTGTGTTGTACAGACTTAGATGTATATGTCGATGTTTTCAATGATGATATACCAGTGTACATAAAGAGAGAATCCTGTCGACTTGTAAATAGTTTTAGCCATATTGACTACTTTAGTATTATTGCTAAGTTGTTAAAATACTCAATCGTAGTGTTTACAATTAAACATGTTATTGTACGTACGTTGTACAAATTGTACACTATTTTTGACTGGTGACCTATTATAATGACGATATTCATGATCAATATGATTTCTAATTGACTATGTTAATTTCTATTTTTAAAATCGAATTGGTGAATTAATAGGTATTGGTCGTTTCTTAAAAATTCAAGTACGTTGTACAGTATTATTGTTGATTTATTTATTTATATCTATGTATAAAAGATGATATATATTCTATTCGCTTTCGTAGGACATGGTATTTCTTTGTCAATTTAATATACTTGCCTGCAGTATAGTTCCTCTTTTATTAATGTATTGTATTATTGTGTCTGCTTCATTATATTTAATAATGTAGAGATGACAAAAATATTAAATATTTATTTATGCCCAGATTATCGTCATATGTCACCAAATAAATGACACGCTATTTCTGTTCGATGACGTTATTTATAATATTATGTGAACAAAATGCTAATTCTAAATGAAATTTGTTACGTAGTATGGTAATGATTTTTAACATTCTTGACAATGTACCTTTTAAGTTGAAAAAGTCTTAAAAATAACTATTGAACAGTTTAACTCATGTAAATTGTAAGTAACTACATATATTATTAATAGTGTGTTTCTAAGTGAATACAATCAAAGCACATATTATTTATTTTATTATTGTAAGTACACTATATTAGTGTAAACACTAGTTAATTTTGATTTAATGGTAAGGTATGAGTACGTAAGCCTAAATTAATGAGGAGGTACTAATTAAAACATATCACATACGTTTTCTGTGTTTCTATTACTACCTATATCCTACGAGTAGTATTTACATTGAAACCATATGACAATTAGCAGTTTTCTAAAATAGAATGTATTTCGTGTTCCTGTTGAACAATTTTTATTTTCGATTCATAAGTAATGTAAATATATAACAATCAATTTAAATAAACACCAATGATATTGCTAGATGTGACTCGTGAGAACTTGAGAAGATATGGAGCCCTTATTAAAAACTTGGGCTCCTCAATATGTATGTATGTACATATAAAGTAGTTTTATTATTTTAAAAATGAATTATAAAGTAAAGGAGTATTTACAAGGTACATCGGAGGGTCGTTTTTATTTTTCTTAGGGAATACCCTCAAAATAACTACAGATAACGTTATGTAGGAGTATAGTAAAAATCCACAGTTATTATGGACGGTTTTTTAATCGATAACTTCGTATAGTTCTTCAAATAAATTAAATTAACACTAAAATTATAAGTTAAGCCTAATAATTGCACTAAATATTTTTAAGGCACAAAGTACTAACTACGTTTTATCTTTACTATCGATTACAATATCTGTTAAGCTGCCTCGCCGAGAACTATCTTCTGTACTGGATGCGCTTTCTTTACGCATTCTCGAGAAGAGTCTGGGCACTGGTCCAGTGCTGGTACTACCAGAACTTGAAGGAGCTGGAGAGTATCTTCTAACTCTAGGTTGATTCTCTTCATCATTAGCCGTTTCTGTATATGGTGGAGGTGGTTGAGCTAACATAGTCATACGATTTTCTCTAGCCGCAGAAGCTGTTATCTGTAACTCCGCACCGGCAACCACGGTTGCCAGCGTTGGCGTGAACTGCGGTGCTGCCGCCCTTACTGATACTCTTCTTCGCCTAGGACCAGATGCTTCTTCAGTATCCGGTCTTGAAGGAACTGGTGGTAATGAAAATTCATGCCTAATAGACTCACGTCTCCTATTGGAAGCATTGGAGAAATCTGATACGTCTTGAAAACCAAGGGGATCACCCATATTATAGGTGTTAGCACTTTCAATCATCGCTAATGCACGTAGCAAATCCGCTACACTAGTATTTTCTAAAACTTCTACTTGTTCTGATTCTGGAAGACTCGATATATTTACGTTAGGATCGAATAGGCTAGGTCGACCGCGACTAGTCCTGTTTCTATAGTTCTCTAACTCATTAGAAAACAGACTGCTTCTTCCACCTTCTGTAGCATTTCGGTAGTTTTGAATATCGCCTGCAAATAAGCTATTCCTTCCGCGGATAGTTTGGTTTTGATATTGTCTAATACTGGCTTCGAGATCGCTTGTGCTTTCTTCAGGTGTGCTCGTCTTTCTATCTTTGCCAAAAGATGGAAATAGACTATTTCTACCTCGTCGCGTTTTTTCTTTGTAATTGACTAATTCATCCGAACTTTCTGGCATAGCCTCATCATCACTTTTCTTTGATCTGCCAAAAGTAGGAAACAGACTTACACGACCTTTGCGTGTTCGATTTTGATATTTCTCTACTTCATCTTCATCTATTATGTCATCATCATCGTCATTACTGGCTGGATCACTAAAATCAAACGTCGGGAAAATACTATGCCTTCCGCGTTTGGTTTTCTCTTTATAGCGACTCGCTTCATTACTTTCTAGGTCTTGTAAATAGAAATGAGGAAATATGCTTCTTTTACGTGTTCTTGGAGTATCTTCATCTTCACTGAAATCAAATGTAGGAAATATGCTATGTCGCTTTGTTTTACGTTGATATGCTTTTGCTGCAGCGGCGTCCTCATCTTCAGAGAAATCAAATGTGGGGAATATACTATGACGCCCACGCTTGGTCGTTTCTTTGTATGCGTTAACGTCATTTCTTGAACTGTCGCCGAAGTTAAACGAAGGAAATATGCTTCCACGTCTTGGTTTAGATTCTGTGATATTATCATTATCTCCTTGACTGTTACTTATCCTGCCTTTCATTGTATTTTTAATATATTCAGCAGGACTTTCAGTTGAGCTTGATTTTCTGAAAATTCTGGAGAAAAAGCTTTTTGAATGGGAATTATCGTTGGTCTCATTGGGTACTACATTGGCAGGTAATGAATATTTGCCACTTCTATTATTAGCTTCGCGCCTGTATTTCTCAGCGCTATCTCCACTTGTCCAGGTCAAGTCAGGATCCATTTTAGATAAGGAATCCTTTTTGTGATTCGGCACAGCCAAGCTAAACGCTCTATTTCGTTTAGGGCTACTGTTATACAGGTCAGTGCCAATACTAAATATTGGTGGTTTTTCGCTTGCTAAAATATGTTGATCGTCAAACATGTGGACACCTCTTTCATTTTTGGATTGTTCCAGTCCACCAAGTACATTAACCACTCTAGCCAACAGCTCTGCGGGCTTCACGATGGCGGATGCAGTAAATGTCTTTTCTTTGTCTATACCGAGCAAATCAGTATCGGACTGAATTCTAAGCATATCTTTGGTAGAAAGTTGGATGTTTTCTGAATTAGCTCGTTTCCTTTTTATTGCAGGGAATCTTGGTTCAACGTCGAAAGTTAGAATCGGACAACTAGCACTTCTATATAAATGTGGGGTTACTTCTACGTATATTGGCTGCAAAAATATAATTGTAAATTTTAATTTCTTTTCTTAAATTGCCTTAAAACTAAATCAAACTGGTTAGTATTTCATTTGCTTATAAATTGAAATGTAAGTACATATCTCAATAATTAAGTCAAACAATATTACTGAAAATATTTTATGATGCATATTTTTATAACTGACCTTTACTTTTAACAAATTAGCCTCGTTGATGATTTTTCTTATCACAGCAAAATCTCTGGTGAATCCATGTAAAATCTTATTCTGCGTGGATTTAATTTGATAGGAAAGTTTTTGCTCCAATCTGTGGACCCTCTCAGATCTCATTCCACTAGTGATAAAGCCGAGCAACATCACAATGTATCCCAAACCAAACGTAATCCAGACAATTAAGAAAATTTGGTAAGTGAAAAAGTAGCCATACTTAAATCCATTATTGATCGTCCCTGAAAATAAAATTATAATTTCGTAAAAAAACTTTCAATTAACCTTCGCGGGAAAATGTCTTGGGTTTCAAATAAGTTTTATTAAAGACTAGAATTAATCACAAGCGTGCAAGTCAAATTGTAGTATAGTCTTTCCATAAGTTTTTAGAAAAGTATTTCTGTAAGTATTTAGAACAGTATTTCCATAAGTTCTTAAAAGAAATAATCCTGTTACAAACAATAGTTACAACAATAATTACAACAGAACACAACAGTAAAATGTCACAATATTCTGCGTGAAGTTGTGGTTCTTATTACAATATTGGTCTAGTTGTATATTATAGTATACATAGTATAGGTAACACATCTGATATTTACCTGCGACGAGATCACCAAATCCGATAGTAGTGAGAGTAACAAAGGCGTAGTAAACAGACGCCACATAGTCCCAACCCTCAAACACGACGAAGATGCAAGCGGGAAGAAAGATGAAGAACAGAAATCCTGGGATCAGGTACAAGAAAATCTGACCCAGCATTCCGAGATTGTTGAAGAAATAACTTAAATTATCGGCTCGCTTTTCATTCTTCTTTTTATACTTGCGGTATACTGAAATTATCTGGAAATTGAAATAATCAAAATGATTAAGTAAAAATGATGAGTTTTAAATTCATGGGGATAAAAATATACAGTATTTTTTAAGTCTTGAAAGGTGTAGATTGTAAATTTGTAATACTTATGATGCAGTTGGAAGGAGATAAGTCACGCATTGTGATTTAAGAAAATCTCCCCTTATAGGATATTGTGTGAGCGTTAAGAATGGAAGAGAAAGTTGACATTCGACGGTTCTTAATATGCAAATTCTTCTGCCTGACGGATTTGCTGATGATTGCGATTAATACATATGTATTATAATGTTCAATACAGCAAATGATTTTGATTAATATTTGTTCTAAAATGTTGAAAAATTCTGTAATCATTATTCTTACAAAGTCGCTTGCAAGGGTCAATAATAATAACGAAATCTGAGATATTATCAGCAAATCTCTTGTTTAATATTTGCGAGACACAAAATAAATGAAGCAATATAGGTAGTGAGCGGTCTTAAGTATATTTTAAATATCTAATATATTACCTGTAATCCGAAATATTCACCAAGGTTTGCTAGCAAGATACCGTTGATGGGGATACCAAAAAGACCGTAGAAAATCATCAAAATCCTTCCAAGATGAGTTGTTGGTGCTAAGTTGCCGTAACCTGAAAAATAGTAAATCTTACTATAGTTAATATTAACATCAGTGGTTGAGTTGGGCAGTTGGTTTTTGGAACCTTTCAAATCTTCGGAATGTTTAAAAGTTGTTTAGCTTCCATAATAGATCCTATTTAATATGTCTAGTAAGAAAATCGCTGGAGATGTTTCAGAAAAAATACATAGGTACTTATGAACATCTTATTACAACCATTAATGTCTTTTACTGCTATCTATTGTTGAATAGCTAAAGTAGTTGATTTTATCAATGCGTGATAAATACTATACTAATATACACAACATTTTTCTTATAAAAACAATGTAACTATTATAAAAGATAATCATCTAATGTTTACAATAAATTTGTCTTTGTAATAACACTGCACCTAATCTAGTTTTTTGTGTTTGTACATACGAGTATTTAAAAACACAGCATAGTGGAAGATATATGAAGATAGCATAACGTAACCGTTATTTGTTGTTGTCTTAATTGTCTGACTAACACGTTCTACTCGTATATCTGCATCTAGGCAGTACAATGCAACTCTGAATCACCTCACACGGTCATTGATAATAATACTGCAAGATATAATTATGTAAGCAAAAAGCATACAACAGTGTATATGAGTAAATGATCTTACCGATTGTACTGACGACGGTGTAAGAGAAGAAGAAGGAATGGTAGAAGTCCCATTTGAAGGGGGGCTCCGCATCCTCAGTAGTGTAGTTGAACATCGACTTGCCGCAGTAGTCAGAGAGCTTGCGTAGTATCGTGTCCTGTTTGTCTGGATCGTTCGGGATGTAATTTTCGTATAAGAGATCTGGAAACAGTAAAATATGTACATATATGCTTTGAAATTAATCTTTGGGACATCGTAAATTATAAATGTTAATTTCACGGGAACTGCTGTAGTTATATTTTTTTAATTAAAAAAAATATTAATTTTTTCATTACATTTAATTTAATTTTTAATTTAAATGCCATTGAAAAAAGGTAGGATTGTATAAAAAACATTGTAGCTTTAACTTTACTTATTCTTAAAAGAGTCCCGTGTCCAATAGTGGAACTTTAAAATAACTCATGTTGATGCATTAAATCCTAATCTACCAGACAAAAGTTGGGACCAAAAAGTACGACATTTTCACAAAAAATTGTCGTTGCGTATGGATGGGGTTTCAGAATAAATGGTACAAAGGCTGACGCTTACTTCAGCCCTAAGATGCTCATGGTGACAAAAGTTATTTTTGAATTTGTATTTTGGGTTTATATTAATACGGGTAGAACAGAAATGTAATTCTGTAATAAGTATGTATATTTTCGTAATACGTAGATGTAAAAATGTGCGAAATAGTAATGAAAGGTATTTTTTTGTACTTGAAGATAAACTTGGATAATCTTATTATAGATGAAAATGAAAAAATATGATATAATTGTCATTTATGAAAGAAAAGATATTATTTGTACATATTTGACTAAGGGTTCATATGAGCTATATTATTGTACTTAGTAGATTAGTGCAGTGTATTCAACTCGCCGATAATTGACCGTAATTTGAAGTCTTGAGCTCTTGACTTATTAACGCTCAATAGCAACGTTTTAATTATTGAAATACAATTTAGAAGGAATACAATTAAGAAGGATAAAATATTCACATCTAAAATACTAAAATTATATTTGAATTTGATCAAATGTTTGCTCAAGAGTTTCCAATAACTAAACCGTTCTCAATAAATGCATTAAGCTAGTTACGTTTTCATAGTAAGTATAGGTTAAAAAAACCTACACATTCGTGTCTGTTAATTGTTTTATGTAATTCTACACGTAAGATCCCGAACCTCGGCCTTGATTAACACTTGGAAAGGACCTCCAAACATGATAATTCGAAATCTGATAGCAATTTACACGAAACACGCTTAAATTATTTATCTAGAAACTTATGGAACGTCGATTTGAGAGCACTTCACATAGAACAATGTTTGATAACATTATCAATACAGTAGCTAGTTCCAAATAAAGCTATATTAAGGACTTATACACGCATACATTTATACATATAGTCATAATATCTATTTTTAAATATAATTCTTTGTGAAATTATGAAACATTCTCACAAAATACTTAGACCATTATTCCGGTTTTGTTACCGTTTGCACGTGGATATATGACATTCTATCTTTACTGATTAACCATAAGAATGCATCATGACTAATGTCAGATACAATTTCGTCCTCAATTTAGGTTTCACATTACATAGCTACCATTACGTTTACTTCTATAGCTATTTAATTTTAAATTTAATTGTAACATTTCCGCTTTGTATAATTACTATTAAAGAATATATTTAGTTTCAAAATGGTCTTGTATAATATTTTCATCAATACAGTTAATAAAAAAAAACATTTATTAGGTAAGTTGATCTACTTATTTAATATCTTTATACAATATCAATATAAACAGATATATTTTATTATGGAAATAATTGACTTTAATTAATTATCTCGTCAACCCGGTTAAACTAATTAAAATGTACAAGATTAACGATACAATAGTTATGATTATGTTAGGAAAATTAATTTCTCTATATAGAAATTATATTTTAAATATTCAATGTAGCGACCAACTTAGTCAATTTTATCGCCATATTTAATATTACAATTAACAAGGGTGTAATATCTACATTGTAAGAGATTCACAAACAGTTCGTGAGTGTTGACAATGTTATTTGAATAATCTCGGAATCACGACAAAAACTATATATAGGGCATTAATTAGGTAGTCTACTGAGTTTTTACTGTGAACAATTTTATGCTCGATCCAACACGAATTGGATAATTTGTTTTTTTGTTCTGTATTTCACTCTGCACTATCGGCTGAGTGCCACAAAAAATTCAGTTCTAATATACCATTGAATTTAGTTATTCACTTGAAAGAAAACTCAAGCATCGCGATATCATTACAATGCAATCTATTTAACGAATAAAACTCGGACAAAGTTCAACGAACTTTTGTATTGTTATGTTAAAAGGTTAAAATAATAATAATAATCTGTCACTCAGATCTGTATCGATATTTGGCACTCGGTGCTCTCTGCGTACCGCGTGAGGGACTTGGCGTGTTGGAATAATAATAATAAAATATCGGAGACAGGAAAGTTTTAGTTTCGTGTCTAATAAAAATATTTAGAGCGATATCTAAACGTAATAATTGTACACGAGGACACATGCTTGTTGGACATGTAATTCTAATTAGGATCATTGTAAGGAAGTATAAAAAATCGTAAAATAGCGTAATATAACGCGTAACAGTATAAAGTCATGACTATCATTCACGATTCATGATACGAGTATATTGCGTGATGACTATAATTGACGTTCGACCAACTTTTAAACGATTTTCTCAGTAAATTAAGTTCTGATTTAACTGAACTAATTATAATATAACAGGGATTGTCATTAACAGTTACAATGGATATTACGATGTTTTTGCTACGTGTCCCTACGTAATTAAATGTATAGTTTGTTGCTAACACTTAGAATATGCCCCTCTCATTTCTAAGAGGAGATCCGTGTACAATATTGGAGCGATAAGAAAAGCTTATAGTGATGATGACCGTTTTTTGTATCTACTTGATTTTGCAAAATAACCACCGAATGTAAAAAAATATAGTTATTAAATGTATATACTATTAGATAAAACAACTTACTTAATACAATAAAAGTGAGGAAAAAAACTAAATTACATAAAAGTTATGATGGGACCTATTCACTAAATACGTTTTAAATGAGTACTAAGGTGTCGGCTAGGTATCATACATACAAACTTGTCAAGAACGTTTAGTGACATAATAAATTTTACATATAAGGATTTTATATCTCTTGTACTTATATGTTCGAATACATATATGCCTTTGATTTATCTATTCAATCATATGCAACTGGCAGTTTTAATCACCAATAAAAAATATTATCTGTTGGAACATTTCAGGTCTGAAGTTAGTTCTACACAAGGTACATATTACGTATAACACTGTGTGTATAAAACTGCCTTAAGTTTCTTTTGAAATTTCTTTCTTCTTAAAATGATAATAGTAGTCAAACACAAATACATAGGAATTTAAAAATGAAAATAGTACTTTTAATGGTTGATGACCTTATGGTTGGGACTTTATCTTTGTCTGTTTACCATATGTATGAAACTGGGCTAGTACGGTATGGACTGCTGAATCAATGTGGATATGGGTTCGGCGGTAGTACTTCAACAATCAAATGTATATATGATGAAATCAATATATGAGAATAAAATGTGTACATGATACTATTTTCTAAGGTATTTGAAGTCTGCCAACCCGCACTTGGCCGGCGTGGCAGACTATGACCTTAACCCTCTCAATATGGGAGGAGACCCATATTCCAACAGTG
>DWMG01002710.1:0-12824 GCA_018244855.1 Elbella merops
TTAAGGCCATAGTCTGCCACGCTGGCCAAGTGCGGGTTGGCAGACTTCACACACCTTAGAATTTTTTTTTTTTTATATACATTCTAAGGTGTGCAGGTTTCCTCAAGATATTTTTCTTCATCGTTAGCAAGTGATATTTAAATGTAAAACGCATTTTTGTAGAGGTGCGCGCCATGGGTTTGAACCCGGCACCCCCTGAGTGAGGGGCTGAATTCTTAACCACTAGGCTATCACTGCTTCGTGTGTCGTTGTTAGTGTTTCACGTTTAACAAGACGGTTTCCAATTGTCTGATAAAATTGTTTGCAACACCATATGTACATTTAGAAAAGATTATATTTTACATGTAAAGAAATAGATATGTGTATTTGTAGTTCATTTAGAATCCTAGTTATTATTAGCATTGGCATAAGAAATCGCGGACACCGCCAGTCAGATTGTGTAATGTGTCACTTAGCAGTCAATAATGAAAAGTAAACGATCTTTCTGATCGCTCATTTACAAGGTATTATATTCAAATCAGATTTTTTTGCAACTATATTTAACGTTTATTGGAGTTACTTAATTTGGTATCACATTTTCCACTCCCTTTTTTAAAAGATAAACTAGACAGACTCAGATTTTACGACTTTAGTATCGATTAGTGTTTCTTATATAGAATTATAGACGTTATTTTACAAAATCAAAATGCAACCTCCACATTATGTTTCATCATCATCAATATCACCATTGACCATATGTTATATGTATGGAGCGCCTGTCCTTTTTTTGTTTAGTATTTTCTCTGCACCTCTACATAGAAGTTAGTATGTAGAAGACAACTACCTACTGACTAAACTTTATCGATATAGTGTCTATTATATCCGTGCATAATGTGTGTAAAATATGAAAATATGTTTGCCATTTAATGACGTGTAAGGCCTATGTCCAGCAGTGGACTGAAATAGGCTGATGACGATGACGACGACGATTTAATGACGGAACCTTTTAAAAATCAGCTAAATAAGTCGTTTCTATCGACAGTTACGATCGAGCATTCATAAAAAAATAGGATTTTTGCGGTTTGTCTCAATTTGTAGATCTTTATTCGTTTTTAGCCTCTACATTCGTTTTTAAAAACTTTTGTACCGTGATGATGAACAAAATAAAGCTTGAACTTTGGTTTTAAGTTTACAATAAATTCTTCTGTGCCTAAAAACCTCGATGGAATCGACACGTTCTCAAGCAAGGCACTTACCGACGAATAGCATTTTATTTTTATAGATTAGATAGTCACTCTTATCTAAAAGACAACAATTTCCCACACACATTTAAACAAAACATTACATTCACACTGTTCGCGGTTCATTACGACTGCCGGTCGTTTATATTCTTTGACAGACGAGATAAATATCTCTACGAACGCGTCTTAGGAATATCTTGAATACCAACCGTGTATTTCAAATGTAGTAATGTATACTAGTGTTTCGACAGACGGAACATCACATGGGTGATAACGGCGGAAATTCCTTAGATATATCTAAATTTCAGAGGCATTAAACAAGACGACCGTCACAATAACTTTTGTATATCACATGTATATGGGAGATCTGTAAAAGGATTCCAAAATTACTGATACCGTTTCATAACGTATACTACACCCATACTTCTCTATTACCCTATCATTACGGCCTACTAAGCAGTCATGATTCTGTATTAATAGGGGGCTTACACGGGCAGCTATTGATTAATTTTCATACGAGCTTCTCGAGATACATTGAGCGGCTGAGGTAACACAAGATAAAATATAACGAAATCCTCCAACAGAATCAAAAGCACACGACGGGCGGTATGTAATCCAAAGCGATACATGCTTTAAGCCTATGGTAAGCAATTTGGGCTCAGCAATGTTCATCTTATACATATAGGTATCTCTTAAGTATAACGTTGCAACATATATACGAAATGAAAAGGCCACGACATCTTTAAATCAAAAAGCCTATTATTCAATCTACTTGCGACACAACGAACAAGTTGCGGAATGATTACAGAGAGGTGGGCGTGGTGGGGCACGTAGGTAGCATCTTGACAAAGGATAATTTTCTCTTATGTTGAATTGGATTAACAATGAAACGAATACATACTGACAAGACTGCTCAGGTGGGCGTGTGACGTCGCTCGACGGTAAGGTGCGGGCGCCGACCCGCCTCCGACGAGCTAGTAGGGGTACGAGCTCCACTCCACCTGTCAATCGTAAAATTGTCTCCTCTGGCGTCAATTTATTTTCTCTTGCATTGTTATATTCAATACTGTTGACATCGTCGTCTAGAACCACTCGCCGCAGGCGCTCTCCGTTTGACAATCGCTTAATAAATTTGCCCTTCTTAGGACTGCGTTTCGCCTTACAGTTGCCTTCGTTTCTTGACGTTACGTTACCGATCTCATTGTCGCCAACAGCTTTGTTCTGGTCACTGCTTTTTAGAGTATTTGGCTGAGTAGAAATATTAGGTAGCCTTTCTTTCGATACTGTATTCACATTTTCTTTAGTGACTAAACCTTTGTTTCTATCATCGTCTATCTTTACTTTAGGTAAAGTAAGCGAAGATCTCTTGTAGCGTCTTTGCTCGCCCTTTAGTTTGTCGAAAATTTCGTTGTCTGTCCAGCCCTATAATGAAATAAGCAGATGTTCAGAAAATAGTGTTTTGGTAACAATTTAAAATCTTGTTACTTTGTTAATACCATGGACTTTGAAAAATTAAGTCCTATATCCCGCGGATTTCTCCAAATTGTTCCACCCGGACCAGGTTTCCCCCACGGCCCGTCCATGGTGTGCTGAAATCAAAGGAATTGGACAACATAAGTGTACTGTAATTTTTTCCAAAACTGTTTATTGTATTACCATTTTCCGCTCGTACTCCAAATCTCGTTTTATTTCATCTTTAATGGCTTTTCGTCTCTTGTCTACCATGTCATCTGAAAGAGCACAACTTAATTACCATCCACTTTTATGCAGGTTTGATTTTGATTCCCTTCAGTTTAAAAAAAATTAATGATAGGTAAAAAAATTCTAATGTCATGTAAGACGACCCAACCTAAAATCTGCTTGTACATTTGTTGTTGGTGTGGTGTCTGTTTGTATCGGATGTCGTTGTCAACAGCCTGCCGGAGAATGTCGGCATAACAGAGTTGCGGGTCTTCGCGCAGGCGCAACGGAGTGCGGCGGCGCCGCCGCGGAGAGTTCCAGTGCCGACATGACTCGTATGTCGCCACTCCCTACACCAATAGCAAACCTTTAATAACAGTACCGTTTAAAATCGAAATTCTGAGGAATTGCTAAAATACCTGTCTATCGTACGATATGTTTTGTTAATGGCTTGAAAATGGGAGTTTCGTTTGGTTATCACCGTGAGCTATACCTATTTGGTGTTACGTAATATATTTCAAATAACGCACGTGTTAATGATATGAAATGGTAAACGACCGAGCGACCTTTACGGCAATAAATAACATGCTGTGTAATTTACAATAACTATATATAAAAACCAATCAAATGGGTTACATGGCTGTTGGTGTTGCGGCGACAGAAAACAATCAAGTCACGTAAATACTCGGTCAAATATAAAAAGTCAGGCGAAGCTAATGCTAAACTATATTTTGTTTTTAATCAATACATTTTACCAGCTAATTAATACTTTTTAAATGGTCCACGCGAGCCTAGAAAATAGTTCTCAAATATGGGAGCAATTATTTTAGCGAATTGAAATAGCAGGATTGGCTTAGCCCTCTACTGGATACGGGCCTGCCCTGAGGAATTTCGTGTCCATAAACCCTGATCCGGGCATTCGAGTTCAGGACCGCAGAGCAGAGCTTAATACCATATGAAATAAATAAATTTAATTGTATGAGAAATTCATGTACCCTACTGAGCGAGTGAGTTGAGAGTGTACATCTGCTACAAAGACTTAACGAACTCGTCGCATTCCGATGTAAAACACGTAAACACTAGTCATGAGCTCTGCGCGGAACATCACTAAGTTTACGCAACACTTTCTAAGTGACACATGCGAAGAAATTTCTGGCGAAGCCACTTAATTGCCATGTGAACTAAATGTCGGCGATATTGGCAGATGCAGGCTCTATGAGTTAAAAAAAACTTTTTATTATGGTTTGAGTTATTTACAAAATCTATGCACTTATTTACATTTTAATACATATATGTATGTATGTATAAGGTAATGTATAAGGTATTTATAGAAAAAATATTTTACGTAAAATGTCCATGTGACGTGTGGTTCCTAAAGTACAAACTCAATGTACGTAATTATTTAAACATAAATTATTGCGAAATTATGTACGAACGATCAACAGCAGAACATTGTTTCTTCGCGTTGCGTCCCTGGACACAGTTAACGCAGTTTTTAATAAATTACATTTCGTCATCCGCGATGCGGTTCCGCCTTAATGGTACGTATCTCAGTTGACCCTTTACCTTATGTAGATTTATTAGCATTCTCACGTCGGCATGTAGGTGTGTGAAGCAAATGATCTGCCGATTTAAGGACATCAGTGAAACTTTTATTTCCAGTAACTGCGAAAGTATTTGATGGACTCGTACATTACTTAATTATCACTGTTATTTATTGTTAGATTAAAAACTTTAAAATAAATTTTACCGTTCGTTTGTCTATTTTCCTAGGTTCGATCCGCAATAAATTCCGCCCAGTCGACATTTGCCAGAACTTTAGGGTGGAGACGTTGAACAAATAAACGTACTCTGAGCTCGTCTTCCGGGTAGATCTCTGTGGCCCGTAGGTCGGAGAAGCGCACGCCTCGCGGGTTGGGCGCGCCGCCGCCCGCCCGCCCCCACGGCTCGTACGACGCCAGTTCTTCGCGTAACTGATAATAGTACACAATATAGTAAAATTTCACCTAAGAACTATTCCTTGTGTATTATCATTTACTCTTTTGTCTTTTCACTATTGGATACAGGTTGGTCTAGTGCGGGGTGGCATTCCATGGATTACCTATTTTAGTTCTTATCTTGCACGTGAACAAGAATCTTACGATAGGAGGTTTATGGTAACTTTAATTGAAAAGTTCTATTAATAACAATATTGATAGTATAAGCATTTATTGTTTGCCTTACTGCTCGAGTAGTGCCGACTGCTGATAGAAAGGTACAGATTTCGATTCCCAGGTCGGTTATTATCTATTTTTCTAACTTAGAATTTCTAGTAATTGCTCCTTCCTACCTACATCATCACGGCTGGTGCCTACGTGTCTTGTGTCACAAAGCGACGAAGCATGTGCTAACTTTCTCCGCTGCTTTAGGCGAATACATACATGATTGATTATTTATGTAATTTTCTACGATTTGTCTCCATACAGTACAATGGACATAACAAACATAATCGTTTATGACTACGTACATCCGTTGACTTATGAAAAAACAATGTAGTACCAGTGTCTGTTGCTCAATTTTGTCGCGGACGCGCTGCTCGAGCCGCTCCCTCGCCAGCCGCTGGCCCTCCAGCCGCGTCTTCTCGGCTTCACGCCGCTCGCGGGCCCGTCTGCGCGCCGAGCCCGATGTGGGAGCGCTCAGTCTCCTAACATTCACATATAGGTAATTCATAATTTAAACAATACAGGTATTCCTTGTTAAAGTAGCGCATACAGCAGTAGAATAGATCTATGATATTGATGAAGCATGCCAGGTCTGCAAGGATTTTTGGCACTTGAAGCTCTCTATCTGTACACAAGGAACCTCGTGTGACGATATAATTATTGTAACAAAAGGTATTATTTTAGAACGACAACCGCCGCCGAATCGGAGGACGATGAAAACAATTTTATTTCGGTCCTGAAAATCCAATATGTACATGATGTTTTCTTTTGCACTTGCGTCGTCAGCGAAACAGTACTTTAATAAGGGTTAAAGGAACTTATTATTTCACTTAATGGTTGGATCATATTGTGCCCTCTACAAAATTGATAGAAGATGACTTTATCCTAGTTCTTGGGTAATAACAAAACCGCAAGATGTACATATTTAGAGTAATCATTTATTATGGCTTTCAGTATTCCTCATTCAAATGCTTCATGTTCGAAGTACTTTATTTATAAATTGACTTACATATTTATGTATACTATTAGTAAGCAATTCAAAAGAACTACGAAGTACCTACGATGGCAGGTACGCACAGCTTACCTTCGTAGGCGTCGCGAGTGCAAAGCAAACATTTAGATTTCACTTTTATATCACCTTATCTAATATGAAAAATCATAACATAGAATATGAAAAATCATAATATAGTCCAGTGCACAGTAAGGATTTGTGCATTGTTTATAAATAAATATTTGCGAGTCAAGTAAACATAGCAGAAGTCAGAACGTAACTGGGCGGATATTCACTATCAACTGCGAACGGTTGGCTCTGAAAGCACAATAAATCGCGTAAGCTGCACGCGTTCGGAAATGTTTCCACGGGCTTTTCCGGGGTAACGATACTTCGAACATTCAATTTAGGCAAAAGTCATATCATTTTCAAGTGACTTTACATACCCTTTATTTAATTTGTAACCATGGCGTAAAGTATAAATTCGAGACAATTTGCTATTCTGAATTCAGGACTATTACGATTATAATTATTAACCTATCTCAGTCCACTGCTGGACGACAACCTCCGCTTACGAAATGTTCAGGACTAGATTTGTCATTAATGATTTACAGCGTAATAACAATTATGTTACCTTAGATGCCTGTTGATTTTGTTATCCGACTTTCTTCTATTTTTTCTTTTATTTTCACCGAAAATTTGAATCAAGTATTGTCCCGTTATATTTTAACATCTTTGTTCATTAAATGTAACACTAAATTTCTAACAAAAGCAATATATACACGATAAAGGTTGCTACATACTGCATTCTGCCTATCCTGGACGTGACTGAACCAAATACTAAAGTTTCGGCAATTCATCGTCTTTAAAATGGAAACCATAGCAATAAGTAGACGTGATACGCAGTAATGGTATTGAAAATAATATAAAGCAATAGATACCCGATCAAGGTAATTAATATAGATACATACAGTAACTTCTACTGTACGTAAAACCTAAGTTTTAGTTTTTAGATTCACACTTTATAAAGGGCGAAGTAGAAATTGTTTATCATACCAATTTAATTATCACTATGGATCTTGTATTTGTTGGAAACAAACTCACTCGTAATTTGCAATAAAAGAAGGAATACACTCAGTGCAAAATTAACATAAGGCGATGTCACGTTACGTTACCAATGTTATGCATCGACGAAAAAAATGTCAACTCTTAAAGTACGCAAATAGGTACTCATACTGTTGCGTAATGGAAACGAAATTTTTATCCGCGAAAAATTAACAAACGACCAAATGTTTTATTTCCGCTCGATATGTTTAATGGAAATGGAGTCACGAACGAATCATCTGAAGCTAGCGATATTTCAAGTTCAAAATTTAACGTAGAACAAATTACTTTGACGACTATTTACCCACCGCATAAGCACATTGTGATTGATTAGTGTAAATGATACTTCATTTGGTTGCAACGTACGAAACATGTTTTTGACTGAGTTTGTTTACTATTGCAATTATCAGCCTTACAGAGTTGTTATAAGAGTGTATGTAGTTGCAGAGCACGTTGGTTAAATTTGAGCGGCCTAGTTTCGCAGTGTCTGAATTTCCATGTCATTTTTCAGTGGCACTGGGTTGGTCCCGCCGGTGCCGGGCGCGGGACGATCGATTGCCGCAAGCACGAACCTTGTATTGCATTCATATCATATGGACATGTAATTTCATGAAAAATGGTAGCTGCCTGCTTTCTATTCCAAATGGATTTCTGACTTAGGAGCTACTCTAGGTAAGCAGCGACAACTGAAGTATATTTATCTACTATATGCAACAAAATTAAACTTTCAGACAGATTAAACGTTTATTTTTCTGCTTTTTCTTCCGAGGTATTTTATTGTCAAAGATGTTCCAAACTTAAATTTTTTCTTACATTTTAGACCTTAACGCTTTCAGTTTTTGCACGACAGGAAGAGCAATATTGGATCTATGAACAAAATAGTATTTGGAATTAAAAACGTATCAACATGAAACAAAGCTCGCAGGAACCGCGTGAAGAATTCTTAACGCATTCTTTTTCCAGATATTAAGTACAATAGTTTTTTGATTGTGTTATCACACACGACATATTGCTGTCACTGTCATTTTGAAGACAGTTAAATATTACCACTATATAAAATTAAGTAAAATGTCGCCCGTGTGAACCTGTCGCTAAATATAAAGCAAAAGTGTAAATAGAAGCATTGCTTGTTCAGAAAAAGTATTGTTTATTCCGAGTAAATTAACTGGAAAAATAATACCTTGATTGAAAACTACCCTTTAGTTGGTCCCTTCTGTTGTCTCATTAAAATTTTGTCTACTTGTGCTTGATTAACACTAATATAAGGTACATAATTATACTAGTAGTGATTTCTAAAGAGCTGTAACTAACGCGACGTCAGAGCCAAATTGCTTGGAGAAAACTGCGGATGCTGTAGAACACGATGCATCAGAATATTTTATTCTTTCGTGCACCAAGATAACGCGAAATTGGAATAAAGCTATAATTGTAATCCAGTTGAACAGTTGTCCAGGTCCAGCAGTATGTATCCTGTACGCCTACAATGTAATTAAGTAATTTTGTTAGGGGTAAAAGTAAAATCCGCCTACCCCGTAAACGACCTGGCGTGAAGATAGCCATGTAAAGTCATGAATCTATTTTCCCAAAGGTGTATTCAAAGCAGTGAAATAGTATTAAACACAATTATGCCTGTAACTTCCAAAACGGTAATCAGAGGTGTATAGAACACATCTGCGTTTCACCAGTTACGTTTATGTCCCATCATGGACTGTTTGCCAGGCTAAATATAAAATGAGCACCAACCAATTATTCTAGAAATAATACCTAACTTAAGTGAAACATACACCTTTAAACACTGTAATACTTACATGTTGTGAGTTTGATAATATCCTCTGCTCCGAGTGCCACGCAACCATTCAACCAACGAGTGGTTTCAAGTGCGACTGTTGATCGAGAGGTCCTAGGTTCGATGCCCGAGTCGGGTGTGAAATTTATAGTAGTGGCCCTGAGTATTAAAATAGGGTCACCTCCTATTACATGAAACGTAGAACGGAGTACTACACTCGTCTGCGTACCCCTTTCCAAAAATGGGTACAGGTGTGGCTTTATAATTATTGTATTGATATTTTTTGATGAAGTTCCGAAGATTGAGGCCCGTTCGCTATCGACGCTGCCGAAATCTTTTTGTAACGGTGACGCAAAACATTGTAAGGAATCTTACACACCTTCAGTTCTCCAACTGTTCTTTAGGACGTGTGTAGTCTGCCAACAAACCGCTCTTAGCCAATATGGCAGTGTGTGGACCCGTCTCGTTCTAATGAAGATTCGTTTCAACCAAGAAACAAAAAGTTAGATGATGATATTGAGCAAAATTATTTTCCAATGGACCTCGTATGCAAAGGAATGTGAGTTGGGTCGATGTGGTGGGGAGGCCTTGGAATAGGCAGCCAGTGCTACGTTGCCTCCTACATTTTATCACGCTTTTTTATTAAAATGACTTTAGCCCCGGCCTCTGAACTGGCGGCCACTTCAACTCTACCATTTACACTTGCCTGATGAATATTTTTAGTCGCTACAATGTATATTTATTAAGAAACTATATTTTTGTGGTAATATTTTGTCGTATGATTACCGTTTTTCAATAATGTTTTTAGTATTTTTATTATCCATGTTACGAAAGACATCTTTTATTTTATATAAAGATGTCTTGATATAAAAAACGTAAATTCACGCCTGTAATCACCGGAGGGGTAGGCAGAGGAGAGTAGTACATACAGATGTGTCGAACATTATCGAGGAATGGTTATTTACCGAGTAAAATAAAACAATATCCAGTAACTAATGTTTATAAAATTATCCATGATTTAGCATTTTACAATGTAATAGTATTTACAATCAATACGAGCTACGTATATGACTACATACATATAAATAAAAATCATTTGACTCCCATTGTTTACATTTAAATGTACATAAAACATTTAACTCCATGTCCATATACTGGTGACGATTGGTGCAATGTAAGAAATTTTTCAGATTTCAGATAGAAAACAAAGGATTTTGCAATTTGATTGCAAATTAAACAAATCCTTTGCAAATTCTGATACATGTGCGTGTAGTGTCGCCTTTCTCACATTACACCAATGACACGCGTCCCTTATTAGTGACTAATATTTTGTTAAATAACACCTCCCGAACAAGACATTAAGGTATTCCATACGTATAACCGATACTTGCACCATACAAGTACCTAATAGCACTGAATAATATACCACTGTATTATTTACAATTAAAACGTAAAACTAATCTTTATAAAATATATTTATATACTTTTTTAAGTTCTTAAAGGCCGTAATAATCGTTTGCCTAAGTTACATTGTGCACACTCGTACAAACTAACGCACTAATACTACAAGAACATACGTACGCATACACTCGTAGCTTGTAACGTGTACACTAAAGACATTGAGGTAATCGGTTCTGAAGGTATAACGACACGGGTAACTCGGCCGCCGACTCGCAGTATTTACACAGCGTACATATTGTGGACACGGTCAAAAGGAGAACGAGGGAGATTCGATGCTATTTCGTTATTGAACGTGCTCCGGCACAGGTCGCTTCACACACTACACCTACACGGGAACATTGCACGAAACTCGCAGCGGACGAGCGGCCGCCGGGCTCGCGGCCGCAGGCCCGCGCTGCACCTTAACTATGTAGACTTGAGCAAACATCGGCTCGCGGGCTCACGGTACTTGCAACGAAACTTAACATAAATCAGGTCACACAAGTGAGAAGCGATACATATTGATACAGAAATATACAAGAGTCATGCGCTCCGAGGGGGCGGCGGCGGCCGGCGGGGCTCCCGGCTGCCGCGGCCGCGCGCCCGCCTCGGAGCACACAATATTCCGGGCACAGGAGTTAGCTCGTCGCAATATATCTACGATACCATCGTCGCACGCACGCTCACTACACCACTAGTCCCACTAGTCCAGCTACTTGATCCTGTTGAGCACGAGGTCGGTGGTGACGGCCAGCCCCTTCTGGTAGGGCGAGTCGGCCAGCTGCAGCGCGAGGCGCGCCGCCTCCAGGCCGTGCTTGCGCGCCAGGAAGCGCGTCTGCTCCAGCCCGCGCGACTTGTGCACCAGCTCGAACGCCTTCTCCACGTCGCCCGCCTCTTGGAATCGCCTCATTATCATCGGATTCAGCTCCGGGTACTGCCGAGTTACACGTTCTCTATGTATTATTACATCAATCGTCACTCCTACATCCTTATTATATCGATGGGGCCTTCGATGCTTGGCATTGTTATCGAAGAAAATTAACACTGATTTAGCCGGACTTCAAACTCTAGGGAGGTCACAATTAATTACATTTCCGGCTACTAGAGGCGCTATCTCCGCAATTTCCCTAACATGACCGAAATTATCATGAACAATTCTAAACAAGTTTCATATTTTTAATATTTAACTCGATTATTTATTAATATATTCATATCGTTTATACCTAGAAAACAAATAAGATGCTAAATATCACGATGCGTGACAGGTTGTTTTTAGGAATGGTCCATCGTATCAAACCATGTCTAGCTTTAGGTCAAAGTGAAACAAATACAATATAATGTATAATTATGCTTGACCAAATCACCTTTTCACAGGCAAAAAGCACGGGCGCCGTGGCGAGGCCGAGGCGCAGGTCGGCGGCCGTGGGCTTGCCCATGGCCTGCGCGGAAGACACGAAGTCCAACAGGTCGTCCACCAGCTGGAACGACAGCCCCAGATTGCGGCCGTACTGGAAGGCCAGCTCGCACGTGCTTTCATCTGCGCCGCTCAATAGCGCCACCTACAACAGAAAAAACGAACTTCAATTTCTCAAACATGTCGAGAATCGTTCATAAACACAGGAAAAAGTGAACACTCTTGAAATAATTACCGTTTATATATGTCTTATTAATAAAACGACTAAATATTTGTGCATGTAATATCAAGTTTTTGGTAGCAAAATTAACAATACCAGAATTTTAAACGATAAGACTAGTGGAATCACATTAACACAAAAAGCCACACGCACGCTTTCTTTTGTTACCGCCATTTCCCTCTGAGAAACAAACGACTACGTGTAGGCAATCGGAATTAATTATTATAACATTTACAAGCCTCACGTCTTCCGCTGTGATTGCAAAAAAATAATTTCGATAATTCGCTTGACGAAATAATGGTAAAAACTTGAGTAAACGAAAATGTAGGTAAATAATTATTGTAAGTAAATCTTTGACCTGGTGTCATGTCAAATTTATTAAAGAAAAAATTGATATAGACATTCCAGAGACATTCTGATTATATCTATCGTTGGATGCCTATAAAAAAAGCACGGAGGTAAAAATGTCATAAAAATATGCTTAACAGATAAACATAGGTTTTTCCCAGCTAGGACTGGAAGTCGAGACACTTAAAATGTAAATATTGGCATTAAATGATCATTGTAAGTTAATATTCAAATTTCAACATCGATACAACTTAGGTATACTCATTTTACTGCGATCTGTTTATCCGATATATTAAAATAGTTATAGTAATAATACTGATCCAGTTCCAAAACATAACTGGTGAATCGTGGGAATGCAGAAAAATATGTATAGGCGTGATGTTATGAAATGTAATATTATTCTATAGCGTTTTTTAGAAT
>DWMG01002711.1:0-12822 GCA_018244855.1 Elbella merops
CTGAAAATCAGCGCTGCTAGGAATCTGAATCCAGGGCGCATCAAAAGTGATTTGTGCTCTTTTGCCAAAAAACGTATCTTTCATGTTTGTTATAGTTATTGTAATGTAATTATTTTTAATTATCGTATATTAACTATTGTATAGTGCCTACTGGCTAGAATTATTGCCACCGTCCGTTAATTTAAAATAGTATAAGCTGTTTAAAATTTCACTGTACGAGTATATTTCAATTATAAATCTATTAGTAGAATTGATGAATCTCATTCAGCTTTCATGCATTATAAAATCCATTTGAATTAGGTGTAGACTGTAAATGTCGTAGGGAATTATTAACAATGGATTATACTTTTCGCAGGTTTAACTTTCTCTGTTCCTCAGGTATGAATATATATGTACGCAATTAAGCGTATTAACGGTTTACTGGATTTTATGGGTTTTAGTAGATTATTGCGCATGGGACGTGCTATATAAGAGTAGGATCTTGATTTCAGAAACAATTGTATTTCTCTGATGCTGTTCGTGCAATCCCCTGGGAGGCGTTGGCTTAACACCAGGTGGACTGTACGTTTTTTTTAACCACATTTACATAAAAAACGTGATAAATCCTAACATTCAATTACGTTTGGATCCATTCGCAGCGTACATCGCCACAAAATAAACGTATCTAGAACGATCGATGCATATAGTGAATATTTTATTGCCGGCTGTTTGGTTTCGGTCTGTCTGTGTACTCCGGGTTTAGAGAGGACAAACAAAAAAATACATACTATCAATAGTACAAAAACGGCTTTTATCTAAAGTAGTGCACAAACACTCTAATATATGCATTTGCTTTGCAGAAAAATCAATCAAATTCCGGTCACAAATTATTTGGTCACGTTATTCAAGGCTTTACTATTGTCCACATTACTTCTGATCAAATGGGCTGAAACTGGCTGGTCAGGAGTCAGAAGTTTTCGAAAACGGCGCGCATATGTGAAGAGAGTGGTGAATGTAGAAAAAGCACGGCATATCTATAAGGGTAGAAATATATGGCATTCTTTGCTCTGCCTACCTGATAACCTGGCATAGCTGCGCAACCTAGGATCTGTCATGAAGATATGTGCATATGTCTGTATGTTACTCTTAAGCTGTACTTTATAAGGGATCTAGTAACTTACTCAGTCCGCTTATTTCTAGTGGCAAATGTCATAACTGTTTCCGTGTACGGGATGTATGCCGTCAGTTCGTTATCCCTAGGAACTGTGGCTTCACTTGTCAGACACAATGCGGTTTGAGTACTTCTCCCACTAGGGCAGGTCACTAACCCATTTTCTGAATATACTGTGGGTGTCTTCTTGTAGCTAAGTGGCCTCTTTGATCTAGTTTTATTAAAAGTAGAAATGTTATATATCACTGTAGCGGAATGCTTGTAAAGTGTTTAAACTGCGTATTATGTCGGTGTTCTCAAGTGATATAAACTGATAAACTCGGCAGTATTGTTACAGTGTCGATATTTATTTCACAAGACCAGGCCAGACTTTGCGTTCTTGTGTAATACCTCAGCGAGAGTTACCTTTAACTCACTCAACTTAGTCATTTATAAGATATTTGTGCTTTAAAACGTGTTTTTCTGTAATGAAGATGTAATATTTATATTTTATGTATGATAATATAATAATATGTATTTTTATATACATTTATGGCTTTACAAGTATTATTTTTATGTCTAACACATTTTGTATATTCACGCGATTATATTGTGATGACTAATACGGAATGCATTTAAATATTATGCGACCTTTATAACCCTTGTGGCACTTTAATTATAAGGGTTAATGTCTTGAATATTGTTTACTCAGAAGTAAAAGCGAACATATTATGACAGCAAATTTGAGAAAAATGAGATTTAAAAATCATATATCGACCTTTATTTGTCATAAATTAATATTTCCTTAAAATTAAATTTAGGGAATTTCATAATGATTTTTCAAGACATAACTGAAGTATAAATAAGCTTGATCGCTGCCTACTAAACATGCCACCGTCATCATCATCATCATCATCATCATCAGCTCATTATTGTCCACTGCTGGACATAGTCCTCTATTATAGCACGCCACTGAGCTCGATGTTCAGCTCTTCGCGTCCAACCACTGCCAGCCGCTTTGCGCATATCGTCACTTCATCTAGCTGTAATACCACCGAGCCCTCACAAAAATATCATTTCAAAGTTATACAACAAATAATAAAATAAATCAACTATAATAATAAGTGAACTGGCAATTTTTTAATGCTCAGGCAATCCTCAAAGCATTACAATGAGTATAAAATCCAATAAGTTCTCCGCTGCATTGGCCGCACGCTCAAGGGATACCTCCTCCGAAACTACAGTAAAACTTGTGTACTGTTTAAAGCACTTTTGATAATGTTTAAGATTTGAGTAATAAAGTTTAAATTTGATTGATACACGCGCCATCGTGGAATGCGAACAGCTTTACCGCCACCGTCTTAAGGGTAACGTATGCTAAAAAATGCAAACAGGAAAATTTAATGGCTCGTGAAGTAACCCAGCCAGCAGTGAAGGCGGAGCTCGACGGGATTGCCCTCTATACACCGTTACTACAGATTGCTCAATAAACAATGGTAGCCGAACGAATCACGATTCTTGTTTCGATGATAGAAAATGTTGACGTGTACATGATGTTTTTTTTGTCCTGTTCAAGAATTGCAGATGCAGAAGATGCAAATTACATTAATTTTACCATTCGTTCGTTCGTTCAATTGTTCGTTCATTCGTTACTGGTTCAATTGCTGGTTCATTCGTTTGTCGTTAGTTCATTCGTTCGTCCGTTCATTCATTCGTTCATTCGTTCTTTCATTCAATTATTCGCTGATTATTAATGTATTCATTAATTACTTAGTACCTTTTAATGGATAATTTAATGGCATCTAATGATGATTATGGACCATAATATGTATAACGATATTGAGGAGTCAACTATATTTCTTCAGCCAACAACTCGCTGCAAAGTCACTCAGAACTACGTGACAATGGTAACGATTCTAAGGGGACTATTATATAAATTATTTTTATAATATTCACTATTACTTGTTATTCCGGGCTATTGAGCTGAACACGAAAATTGCGTTTCTTATTGTTTGTATAGCGGAGACGCATGTCTTATGAGATAAGAGTATAAGTCGCTAGATTCAGCATTTTTCCCTACATTTGTAAATATTATAATGTACGGTATAAATCTTTGAAAATGAATTTGCGCATATTGTAAGCAATTTTGTTGAATTTATGACATAGTGATAAATTCTAGTCTTTGTAGGACTTTGTTTCTTACATATAAAGACATATCTTCACACCCAGCCTTTTACGGGATAGGCAGCCCTGATTCGCGCCACTCCTTCCTGTGTTCTAGGCCTTCTGAATTCAGCAACTTCCCGCTGTCTTCTTCAGTCACCAGACCATGGTAGGAGGGCGACCGACGCTCCTTTTACCGGGACGTGGTCACCACTCGATGACCTTTCTTCCCTAACGGTTGTCGGTCACTCGAGCCATGCGGCCTGCCCATTGCCACTTCAACTGAGTAATTTATCACATTTAACTTATCAAATTCAACACTCTCTTCTAAAACTAACTTAAGAAATAATAACACTTAATTATTACTGAAATTAATTAACTAAATCATTAACTTTTCTTATGGACCATTTAACAAGATTAAACCTGCATAAGCTACTCTAAAAATATATATATCGTATACCTATTAGCTATGTACATTTAAAGCCAAAACAAAAGCTTTTTATTATTGCAATAAAAACGAAACAAGTCGGCAGAACATTACACTTCATTGTAATTAATAAAAACACTGAACACGGCACATTATAAGAGTACTCAGCAGAGGTAAGTGTCACTTCAGTATTTAATTAAACGAAAGCGAGAAAAGAAACCGAGTGGAGAGGTGGGGGGAGGGGGTAATTTGTCAAAATTAATTAAAAAGGAAACGAAAGAAGTGACGAATTACAGTTACTTAACAAAACGTCCCTCTTCAAATGTTCGGGAATGGGCGTTTGTTTTCTTACTAATTACACATTTCGATGGGCTGCCCTCCCTACTGTGGGCTTACAGTAGTTATGAGTCTTACTCGAACTAAAGTTTGTAACATGTTAAATGTCGTTAATACCCACGGTTACAGTTGGCGTAATACAGTATACAAATAAAATGATAGAGGTCCGCCGTTGTACGTGTATCACGCAAAAACTACTGGCTAGATTACAATTAGGTCTTCCAAGTTGTCTTTCTTCGACAGTTGGTCCTTGCCAAATGATACATTATTGCGATATCTTAATAATATTGTTTACGAGTGTAAGGGGTTCCAACCACCATCTCAGGAACCCAAGTCAACCTCATCTGCACGTGGTTCACCCTGCTATAACAGACGAGGCTCTGATGACCGGCTGATTACGGTATAGCGCAGCCTAAATAGGCACGGTTAAATGCCCTGGCCACCGACGGGCAACAGCGTCGGCGGTGCGAAAATCTGTGCCCTGCGATCTCCAACCTGCATTCCCAGCGTGGAGATTACGGGCATAAACCCCCTTTTAGGGGAGGCCTATGTCTAGCAGTGGACTGAGATAGGCTGATGATGAGATGAGGCGAAGAAATTTGTGAATATAGTATATTTCTGCATCAGATCTTTTTTATTGTTTTTAAAATCCTCTGTACATATAATACATTGTTAATATAATAAACAACGCAGACGAAGTCGTAGTTATCAGCTAGCCAGAAATATGGTTTTTTATAAAACTGGTCTTTTTGAATAGCGTTAATTTTTCAAATAAGCTCGACGACATTGAAAAAATATTATTCATTATATTGTCAGATATGATTTATTTTTTTGAGATAACATAAATAATTATGGAAGTGGTTTTGATGTATCTGAGAACTAGCGAGAATGTGACCTTGCGAGTTATTAATTTTCGTGCCAAATTCCAATATCGAGCGCAACACGGAGAGCTGGCTTATAAATATAATGGTAAACTATTTACAATTGACAAGGTTTTCCAGATCATATACTGATTTAAGAGAATCCTCAAGTGAGAGATTGACAGAGTGACAGAGGGCTGGTCACATCTGCCGCAGAATCGATAAACGTTGGAGTGGACGTGTTTTGATGTGGAGACCACGCCTGGACAAACTATTTATGCCATTCCACTTTGGGTAGATCATCACTCCACTTAGCTGACGGAAATTTTACGCTGCGTTTTCCAAGGTTAAATCTCTGATACGAACACCAAATATATTTTTTTAGTTATGTTGTACATATTACTTATGTCATATAAATTAATATGCAAAATTGGTTTTACTTGTTATTGATTTTTTTTTTTTAATATATTCACACCGAAATTTATTTTTTCAATCACTAATGGTTCATTGGTCGATAATGAAATTACGATAAAAAAGCCTTTAAACGCGACATTTAATTGTGAACAAAGCGCAATTGAGGATTTTTTAAGTGTCATTAATAATTTCAAATTCATTTATTATATACATTTCAGCAGAGCGAGAGAGTTATAAGATTGCAAATGGCATTTACAAAGGACACAAAGCGAACATACACAGAGCATTTGTTGAAAAGACATCTGACATTACATTTTATAATCGTATTTTATGAAATACAGCGCCTTGCCATTTCGAGGTGAAATAGGCTGTGAACGTAAGAAAGATAAATGGAAGACTATTACCTAAAGCCTGAGTGCCTGACGACAAATTCGGTGAAACGGTCATTCTGGTCATCTTTTAGTCGCCGGGTAAAAGGTCCTAATTTTAACCCTGGTTTCAGGAAATGTATCTAAAAAAATTAGCATCTAGATCACCTAGGTTTATGAACCTAAGACATTTAGAATTTAGAAAACCGATTTACTAGCAATATCTTATATAATGCTCTACTATTGCCTTCTCCTTTTATGAAGTCGGTTAAAAAAATTCAAAGTTGCTAATTGACGGTGATCTTCCTCCGCGGCGGTGCGCGGCGCGGTGTGATAATCGCCTAATAGCTTCTGCCATTCAGCCATGCTATTGTTTAGTAGTAAGTGTAAACATCTGCCATTAAATCACAATTTTAATTTACAAATGCTTCGGTTTGTTCTTGACGAAACATCACCATCATTACCTCAAAAATCTACCTCCAGAAAGATATCTCCGCTAGAAAACCCGAGGGGAAGTGTACATCGGATAGCAGACAAAGCTATCTAAGCTACCTAAGTTTTATATAACAATCTGAAGCTTGCTGCTATCATAAAATATATAAATTATAATTTGCTTATCGACCATATTTAATTATTCTACCAACTTACATTATTTAAAAATCGTGCAACATATGTTTGACTGAATTCATCACCTAAGCGACAAATGGTCTCAAAGTATACGTATAAGCATAAATTCCTTTACGCGTCTCGTTCGAAATATTAATTTCTTATAAATCTTCTGTAAAAGCTGTTTAATAGACAGCCGATCTTTGCCCTTTCGGCGCTAACGACGCGCGCCACACAATACTGATGGTATCAGTCTATTTGACATCCTTTTACACGGAAACCACGTGCCGTATTCATAAAATGATTTAGCATTTTGGCAAAATTATTGTTAACAACTTTAAATTTTTTTATGGATGTTATTCGACTAATATGCAAAACAGCAATAAAAGACAGCGGTCTTCAAAAACTGCAGCAACACTATAACACTACCAAAAAACACCCAAATTTTCAAACTAATGTAAATGGAAACAGATACTATTTTTATTAAACTTTCCTTTTCAACCTTAAAGATGAACTTATGTACTATGTACTTATACTTTTGACTTTTATAAACTGCCTCAGCGAAGCAACAAATGCATTTGTTGGCCATATTGGAAATAAAAATGAAAAGAAATATGTAATAATTGGAATACCGCAACACTGACTTCGATTCTTTACGGGATTTGAGCTTTCACAGATGACAATCGGCTTTACCAGGATACCGGATATTGTGTACCATACCGCTCTTTCATTGATCCATTTACTAAGTACTGATCCATCTATCTAACACGTAGTATTGATAGGTTAGGGTTAGAACCAAATCATGTGGTCCGTTTGCTTTCTCAAGCCAATAATTTCTGTAAATTGTTCACTTCATTAGGACAAGTCTCGGAAGAAAACATCTTGTGTTTAAGCTCTTGCATTTCCAATAAGTATATATCCAGTCATTCTATAACTGTAATGTGGATTCTGATTATATTTAGCAGCTAAAAGTGAGATGTGGTTTGATCACCCACTGTGTATACTTGTTTTCTAGAAATTTCTCCATAAGCAATCTCTTCCTAGATATCAGAAAAGGCTATTTAAGCATCTGATTAATACTCATGTTGCACAGTTACGCACATTAACAGTTTTAAACGGGCACCATTAACTGTTTTTCAATTTTGCGTAATCACTTTATTAATATTAAATAGGTGTTTCTCCTGAAGATAACTGTAATAAAGCCTATGAATTGTGGTGGATATTTCCAACGTCTTAAAGAGGACCGTAATTTTATAACCACTTGTTCTTTCATCCTGAAGCATCGATGGACATTTATTAAGCTTACATTTTAAGGTTGACGTCATCCAAGCGGTCGTAAAACTACTTCCAAAACGGACGATAAGCGCTATTTCCAAATTAGTTAAAGAGCACTATATTTAAGATGTTGGAACTGTCTGTTTATGATTCAAGACTGAAGTGCTACGGCATTCGTTTTTGTCGCTGCAGCAGTCCTTGGCTTTTGTTTAATAAAAATGATAACAGAACAAGAAAAGAAATCAAAAATAAAAATGAAAATGACGTTGTACAACATATTCAAGTTTAACGAAATTAGAAAAAATATACTCCGATTGTCAATTATTTAGAGAATTGGCATGGTTTTTTTTGATTTACGATTCTCTTGATACATGGACACCGGAATAGAAGTTTTGATCTTCCCAATAATAATGCCAGTGTATGTACATATTATAGTTGTCAATATAGATTTTATATTTATGTCAATAATTTCAATTGAAAAGGCCAAGGTGTTTCCATTTATTGTTTAATCACCGTATTATGTAACTATTCTCATACGCGTTTTAATTGTTGTACTTGTAACAGAACATCATACCTTTATTTTCCCAAAGTGGTAGGCAAATGAATGTAGCACCCAGTTTTTATTGGTTATCTTATAAATCCCATGTCAATAGAGTGTTAAAACATTTCCATACACCTATCTAGACTCTGTGCTACTGCTAGTAATATCAAAAAGAATAATAATTTGCCGACCCGGGGTCCAAACCCTGGGCCTTTCGCTGAGCAGTCGCGCTTGCAACCACTAGACCAGATAGGTACCTACTCTTTATTTTATGTTGTATATAATATATTTGTTCTTCTACAACCTCTCGCACAATTATAATATATCACTATTCATTCCAGTTAAAATAAAACAAACATAACTCTATTCTCGAGTATTTATGGTAACAGAAATTGGTTTCTTGCCAAACTAATTTATTCCAAATGATTTATATTGCGTAACAATGCTTCCGAATTCATGTCTTGAATAGAGGTATATACGTGTAAAGATATTTCTGTTGCGAGCTTTATATGCGAGAGAGAAAACTTCGAGAAAAATATTTTGTTTTTAATTCTGTTTGTAGAAGCACATTATATTTTGAAGGATAGAGGTACTAGGCATTGAGTTTTCTGTGTACTGTATACTCTGTGAACTCTCTGTGTACGCCATAAGAGACCTAGCCTGACGATATAACAAACAAGATATGCATTTTATTTATATGTAAGTGGTAATAATTTGACACCACTTTCACATGTAAATACAGATAACTCAATACAATACTTGGCAAACGTAGCGTAGGACGCCCTCCAGGTAGGTGGAGTGACGATATACGCAAAGCGGCTGGCAGCGGTTGGATCCGAAGAACTGAAGATCGAGCTCAGTGGCGTGCCATTGGAGAGGTGTATGTCCGGTAGTGGGCGGGAGTAGGCTTATAATGATGATGATGATAATGAACTCAATACAAAATATCGCGAAACTAATAAAAATACAGATAAATTATGAGAAAATACAGATAAATCAATAACAATAAGACGAATTGATACTAAATACATTTAAATCAATATAAAGCACAGAAACTAATTAACGCAAATGCGTTCTGAATTTAAAAAAAATTAACAAATATTTGAAAATGGAATAAAACAAGAGGTAGCTTATACCTACTTTTATTTATACATGCGATGATGCCTCCAAATGCGGCTCTTGGCACAAATAGCGTTTGTATAAAGAGGTAGATCTGTATAAAGAGTTGTGGCGTAGCGGCCCTCTATCCGGATGCGGTCTTTACATACAAAAGACCGAATTGCCTTCTCTGATTGAATTATGTCCCTCCTTTCCGCCTTCGATGGGTCATGGCTTTTGTGCGATATTTATGTAAAGCTAGTCTCGATATAATGCTCAATTATTCACGCCTGAAATAGGAATGAGTAAACGCGATGTTATAAAAGTAAGTCGTCATCACCTTAACCTACTTTCATTTAAGACATTTAAAATAATTTTGAGAAAAATAAAATAGCGGCATTGAAAACAAGTCTCATGAATTTTAACGTAAACTGATATTGTGCGTTTTATATTTAGATAAATCGTTTCAATTTCATTGTTTTGTATCACGGTAAATAACGTATCGACTTTAATACACTATAGGATATGCACGGGGTAGTTAAATCATCATTATCAACACTTTTATTATTAGTGTTCAACACGCAATAGTCTACCGTACCGGCAAAGTGCACATTGACACATTATGTACAACTAGAATTTTACATAGGACCCTAGGTTTTATTTTCCTTTAGTACCTTCCTTTCCGAGCAATAAGTAATATTCATATCATAGATATGGTTATAAATGTTACAGCTTAACTCAAGTGCAACTTCGCTGCAAAAGCCAGGAGCTCATGAGGAAGGACCTCGTACAGGTCCGAAACTAGTCAGGCCATCCCGAAATACGCACGTGAGTTAAGCCGGTACATTTATAATCATGTGTATAGGACTATACTCAAGAAACATTTAATAGTAAAATATATCATAGATTTTGATCAAATGCCTGCATATGCTTATCGACAAAAATAAAGATGTCGTCCTTACGTCCGATTTGGTTGCAATAATATGAGATGTACGACCATACATAGATCAAGATAAATGGCTTTTAATAGATTCCTATGATATAAACAGAGATCTGTGTGTTTCATATTAAAATTTTCCAGTTCCACTTAGGTTTTAGTAATCATATAAGGATCGATTCGTAAGATTAGGACCTAATGTTCTAAATCTAAAAACACAGAACGGGCAGGATGTAGGCGCGCAACATTCTCGTATCTGGCCAAATTTCATAAACAATACTTAATCACTATAAATAATACTGGACATCGGAATGCTTTATGGCTCCCAGTCGTGATCTGTTTGTTGTTTGATTGCCACTAAACATCTTTATAACGTAACATATTTGTACATTTTTTTCAACAAACTCGTGTCTAAAGATTTTATGGTGCATTCCGTGAATTAACCAAATACGCGCCAAATAATATCGATTTAATTTTCGATGTAATTATTATCAATATCTATAATGTGGCCGTTTTAGCGTTCTTCCGGGTTATTGCATATTTAGTTTAGAATTTCGAATAATAATTACAGCTTTTAATTTATTAGTATTAATGAGAATAATTTGAAATTAATTCGTCTACATCATTTTGATAATTGTATCCCAATTCAATTTTACTTATAATAATTTAATGAAAGATTTTATATTGAATTTTTAAATAGAAATATTGTTGTAATAAATAATTAATGCATAATAAACATGAACATGACGAGGATATACAACTATTTTTCCAGATGTTGTTTTAGCATTTCCATAAATACGAAGCTATGGATTCTTAAAACTTTTTTGTAAGAATTAATGTATTCTAAAATAGAAAGTTATATTGTTCATAGAAAGTGGAATATATTACAATAATTTTATATAAAAACTGTCGTTTAATAACACTGAGAAAGCTTCCGCAGTTGTAAACAATATTCAAAGTGGACGAAAAGGGAATTTTGTATAGAGAACTCGAGTCCGGTTAGTGGACCCGTATTTTCCATTGTGAACAAAACTCGGAATCAAAGGGTAGATGAAAAAAATTTAAAAAATATCAATTGAAAGAGGGGAAACTCGGCAGCAATGTGTCGACCGGGAGCCAATTGAATTTCAAACCTGACAAGCCTTCACCGCGAAATTTATTCAAAGAATAAATCTGAAAATTTGTAGATCTGAAGGCATAGAGACAAAGTGGTGCCGACGCTTCAACACAAAGGAATTTCCAAATTTCACGGTTTCCGACTCGAGTGTTTGTGTTTATATGAGAGCGTAGGGGTCTAAGGGGTTGAGATTGAGGGGTAAGAAGTGACAAACGAGTACGGGGGGGGGGGGACACAGCAGGCAGTCGTGGCAACAGGCACTGATGTCACACGTCTTCGCCGCGGGACACCTCTACTGTACATCTATGTCACCATTATTCAGTCATCGTCTACAAAAGAAATAGCAGTTACGGCGCCCATATGTACCTACGAGTATGTACGTATCTATATTTATGTTGCTTTACAAAACGTAATATTAAAAAAACATAAGAAAGTATTGTTCACCCTTCTTCCCTTTTTTTATGGTTCTCAAATCTTTATCATACATTACTTTTAATCAATTCCTTTAACTTGTTAAAATATCTTACTTATATTTAAAGAACAATAGTATGTACAGATAGTAGTTGTATTACAGTTAAACAAAACATAGCTATAAGAAATTTCGAGTATGTTTGCCATAGAGATGCAGGTAGGCGCTTGTGACGAGCAAGAATATTGTTTGTTGACTGCTTCGTTGGTCGAATAGTGCCGAGCGTGACTGGTGATCGGGAGATCTTGGATTCGAATTCCCGGGTAAGGTACGGTTGGATTTTTCTAACTGAGATTTTCTAGTAAATAGTAGGGGTCCGGAGTCTGGGAAAGTTTTATATGATTTGATAACCTAAGTTCGAATTTTGAGTTTCTCGAGATAAGTAGAGGAGAATTTGCAGTTTCTGACTGTGGAGAGAAAGGAAAAATATGAACCGCTTAATTATATACGAAACGTCACATCTGTAAGCCCCGAAGGGGTAGGCAGAGGAATGCAATACACTCCCACGTTTCACCGGTTTTACCGTTGAATTTTGCTCCTCTATTAATAGGGCGCTTTGGGTAATATATTTTTTAAGAAGAGTGGCCTGCATTCTTGATAACAAGCGATAGTCGAATAGTTGCAAGCGCAAATACTGATCGAGAGGTTCTGGGTTCTATTCCGGGTCAAGTGCTATTGTATTTTGTAACTGGAAATTCCTCGTAATGGCTCGGAGTTTCGACATCTGCCCGTTCTATAGCAATAGGGTCATCCAGGTCAGGGCCTCCTATTCCACAGTGGAACGTAAACGGTGAAAGCTGGGCGTGTTCTATACTTCTATGCCTACCTCATCGAAGATTAAAGACGTACTGTTACGTACATATTAATTCGATGGATAGTACACTATAATTAAATGTATTTAATATTATGTCTATTAGACTGCCTCGTTGGTCATGTTGGTTGCACGTGCGACAGCCGATAGGGAGGTCCCGGGTTCGATTCCCGAGTCGAACACTACATAATTTTCTAATTTAGATTTTCTACTTGTGGTTCGGAGTCTGGATATGTGCCCGATGCATGGCAATAGGTTCACCACATATTTC